>WSYH01012267.1:0-19123 GCA_036426205.1 Ascaphus truei | reverse complement strand
ACACACATACACACATACACACACACACACACACACACACACACACACACACACACAAAGATAGATAACACACACAGATATATACACACACACATATAGATAGATAACACACACACACATATAGATAGATAGATAGATAGATAGATAGATAGATAGATAGATAGATAGATAGACAGACACACATATAGACACACATATAGACACACACACATATACAGTATAGATAGATATACTGTACACACGCACACACAAACACACAGAGATATACACAAATATAGATATATACACACACGCAGACATACACACATACTGTAGATACACACATATACAGTAGATACACACATAAATAGATACACACACAGACAAACACACATAGATACACACACTGTTACAAGCATGCACTCATCGATCTGACCTTCCATTTTTCATCCACCTTTTTATCACTCTCGGTTATTTTCTATCTTTCACTTTCTGTTGGAAAAAAAAAGAAGAAAATAACTGAATGGTCTAATTATCTGCAGCAGTCAAAATGAGTGCAAAATAGAGTGTGTTTATTGACCCATAACACTTCAGGGTACCTCTGAAGAAGGTCCCTTGAGGGACCGAAACGTTGGGCTGCTCTGTGGTATGGGTCAATAAACACCCTCTATTTTGCATTGAATATTTTTTTCTATCTAGCACAGACACATGATACTGAGTGTGCAGCCATTTCCTAAATACATTATATGTGTGTGTGTGTGTGTGTGTGTGTGCGTGCGAACGGCCACTTCTCCCTCTAACCCCCTATGAGCAAGGACAGGAAAGAGTTAACCTGCGAGAGGTAATTAGCTGCAGCCACACTAGGATAGGCAGCCTGGCTGAGAATTGCATGGGTGCTGCTAATAGTTTATTTCCTGAATGTCTGAGTGTGGGATGCTGGAAGCCGGGCTCCCTGATAAACAGGTTATTTTAGATGTGTTCCAAGCACTTGCGTTTTCGTTTTAGCTCAGATCCCATTAGCCAGACTGATTAAGGGTGGGCTGGACGTGTCCTTAGCTTTATATAGGCCAGTATAGATATATATAGACTCCATGGGGATTTAGGGTTTTGTTTTCTCACCTCATCTGTATTGTGTGTTAAGCCCTAAAAGTCCTTTAAATGGTCAGAGTAGATCTTTTCCCCCCCTCTTTGCTGAGGTCAATGCCATTTTTTTATTTACATCAACTGGTCTTTCAGAGCAGTCGCGAAACCAGAGGGAAGAGGGGGTGCATTCGCCCCTCAAGAATTACAGAGGCTCCCCTTCTTCCCCACAGCAATTAGACTGATTGCCGGGGCAGAGAGCGGAGGTCTCTGTAAGAGAGCAGCCCTCCTCCATAACACCACGATGAGGGCTGGCAGGTATGTGTATTGCCCGGACACAGTCGCCAGCATGCTTGGCCGGACGGACATTGTGGACGGATTACAATGTAGACATTTACCCCCAAAAAGTTGCACTTGGTTGTGTCCCTGTTTCAGAGACTCTCTGAAGCCAGAGAGATACTGTAAATACCCAAGACAAATGGGTATCTTTTATGTATGTGTATATACAGTGTGTATATATATATATATATATTTTTTTTTTTAAGAAAAATTTAAAAGCGTTTGCTCCATGATAAAATAGCCAAGACTTGTGTTCTTTAATCCATATAAAAAAGATAATTGCTCACTTATTGAGACACAAATAGTTGTTTCACAAATGATTATATCAACAGGTTCAATCTCACATGAGATAGTAACTAATACGGGGGCGCCACAGTGTCTTTGGTTGTCTTGGAAAATAGGAGCTACTAAGTAACCAGCTCTCCGAAATGGTATAATAAGCTCAGCTGTTTAACGTGTTGTAATAGAACAAACAGGGAGAGTAAAGAAGTTGATGATAAAGTCCCAATATATAATAAACTCAATGTATTAGTTTTGTGTGTAAAACACAGGGCCGCCGACAGGAGGGGGGAGAGCCAGGACAAGTGTCTCGGGCCTGGAGGCTGTGGGTGGCCCGGCCGGCTGGTGCTGGAAGTTGGGCCTGGCCAGAGGCCCACTTCTGCGTCCAGCTGCCAGGCCTCTGGTTGCCGCCGCTTGGCTCCCAGCTCTCCCCAGCTGCTGCCTGCCTCTTCCCATGCCATCCTCTCTCTCCCACCGGTGCGCGTTGGGAACACCCCGGAAGTCAGGTCCAGCTTCTGGCACGCACCGGCGGCAAAGAGAGGCAGGCCCAGCGTGGGAAGAGGCAGGCAGCAGCTGGGGAGAGCCTGGGTCTGGCAATGGCAACCAGAGGTAAGTGGCAATTGCATTTGTAGGGGTGGGAATTGTATTTGATGGGGGGTGGTGTTTTGTATTGGGAGGGGGTAGTGTTTATTGGGGGTAATTATTGTGAGGGGGTAATTTTTGTGGTGGGGGGGGTTGTTGAATGTGCATTGAGAGGAATTCTGTTTGTGGTCAAGGGAGGAAGGAGGTAAATGAGTGATAGCAAAGGGGGGCAGAGTGAGACAGAGGGGGGAGAATACAGGTGGGCAAGGGGAGGGGTCTCAAGGCCGCTGACAGAGGAGTGGAGGGGGGACGCGACACGTTGCAGGAAGTCACCATAACAGCTGACGAAACACGTCGGGACACATGACTTTTTTTTCCTGTCGATCCAACGAGGTGATATCATTACGCCCAGACGGGAGGACACCATGGAGAAGCACCACAGTGAGTGAATCCTCTGTACAGCGATACACCGATTCTTTAAGGAACGTAAGGAATGTTTTTACATCCACTGTCCATGTTTCCTATGATTTTTTTTATGGTGGGAATCACAGTGAGTGAAAAACTCTGTATTTACTCCGTATTAGATCACAGAAGGTTCATGTTGAACCTACCTATCTGCGACCAAGTTCAGGTGAGGTTACCATATACAGTAACCTATTGAGAGGTGTTATGTTTTACACCCAAAGCTATTGCATTGAGTTTATTGTGTATTGGGACTTTATCTTCACTTTACTCTCCCTGCTTGTTCTATTAAAACAGCTGAGCTTATTATACCGACTTGAAAAAATTTAAGTAAATAAGGCACCTGGCCCCGATGGCATACATCCAAGAGTTCTCAAGGAGTTAAGCTCAGTAATAGCCAAACCATTATATTTAATATTCAAGGACTCCATTTCCACAGGCTCAGTACCACAAGATTGGCGTAAAGCAGATGTGGTGCCTATATTTAAAAAGGGAGCTAGATCACAACCGGGAAATTACAGACCTGTAAGCCTGACTTCAATAGCGGGGAAACTACATGAAGGCTTAATACGGGATAATATTCAGGAATACGTAATGGAAAACAAAATTATTAATAATAGTCAGCATGGATTTATGAAGGATAAATCATGCCAAATTAACCTTATTTGTTTCTTTGAGGAGGTAAGTAGGAATTTAGACCAGGGTAATGCAGTTGATGTGGTCTACTTAGATTTTGCAAAGGCTTTTTAAACGGTTTCACACAAGAGGTTGGTGTACCAAATAAAGAAAATTGGACTCAGTAATAATATATGCACCTGGATTGAAAACTGGTTAAATGACAGACAACAGAGGGTTGTCATAAATGGAACTTTTTCAGGTTGGGCTAAAGTCGTGAGTGAAGTACCTCAGGGATCGGTACTGGGGCCCCTGCTTTTAAAACTTGTTTATTAATGACCTTGAGGTTGGGATCGAGAGCAAAATCTCCATCTTTGCTGATGATACTAAATTGTGTAAGGTAATTTCTCTTCATAAGGACTTGGAGAGACTGGAAAAGTGGGCAGGTAAATGGCAGATGAGGTTTAATACAGATAAATGTAAGGTTATGCATTTGGGATGCGGGAATAAGAAGGCAACTTACAAATTAAATGAAGATATATTGGGGGAATCCTTGATGGAGAAGGATTTAGGAGTGCTTGTAGACAGCAGGCTTAGCAATAGTGCCCAAAGTCATGCAGTAGCTGCAAAGGCAAACAAGATCTTATCTTGCATCAAACGGGCAATGGATGGAAGGTAAACATAATTATACCCCCTTACAAAGCATTAGTGTCATGGGAGACTCCTGTGGTGGGTAGGATCTCAGTGGCCGGAACAGCAAGAAGCAAAGTAGGGGTCACAAGCAGGGGTCCGAGGCAGGCGGCAGGTAGCGAAGTCAGGTAACAAGCAGGGGTCCGAGGCAAGCGGCAGGTAGCGAAGTCAGGTAACAAGCAGAAGTCGGCAACGAGGAGACTGGAACAGGACAGGCGGGGCAGGACAGGTCCGGGAGCAGGGACTGAGAATGGGGAGCAGGGACTGAGACCGGGGAGCAGGGACTAAGATCGGGGAGCAGGGACTGAGACCGGGGAGCAGGGAACAAACAGGGACAAGCCAGATTACTAGCAAGGGCCTTTACTGTGTATATATATATATATATGTAGCCAGGTCACCTGTTTCCCCCTTCGTCCTCCTAGGGAGCCTCCGTGGCCAGGAGAGATGCCGGGTGCTGCCGGAGGCCAGCGGCAGACCCGACGGCCATCCCAAGGGTGGGGGCCGTTGCAGGGAGCGGTGCGCTGTCTCCGCGAGCGGCCGGTTGCCGGGGACGCGATCGGGCCGTTGCTAAGGCCGCGGTCGCGTCTCTAAGGTCCCGGCGGCCGGCGAAGAGAGCGCCGCCATTACTCCACCACTCGCGCATGCGCAGGAGTCGCGCGAGAGTAGGGACAGTGAGAGGGATGTTGCGGCGGCCATTAGGGGTTAGTGCAGGTGTAGGAAAGGCACGCATGCGGCCCCAATGTTATTACAGGCGCCCAGGGACTACAATTCCCATAGTGCTTAGCGAGGGAGGCACCAGGTGCCTCATAGGAGCCAATAGGGCTGTAGGACTGCCAGGAGGAGAAGTGGATACATTTGGCGGGCTTGCAGCTACGTGGGCAGTGAGAGCAAGGAGCAGACAAGGGAAGGAGGTAGGGTACAGGAGCGAGGGACTCCCTGTACTAGGCCAGCACCCCCTTGGCCCAAGATAGCCCTGAGTCCCCCAGTAGTGTGAGTGTTGCCAGGGACAGCCCTCAGGATAGGGAACCTGTCACTTACTTTAGTTGGCAACTGGGGAACAGAAGGGAAGATAGGGACAACTGGGGGGTTTCATAGCGGTAACCAATCCGGGGAGCCATAGCCCAGGGTCCTGTTGTAAGTTAGTGGCACGAGACAGCTGGGGGGTTCATAGCGGTAACCAGTCCGGGGAGCCATAGCCCAGGGTCCGTGTTGCGAGTGGCGAGGGAAGGGGGGGGTTCATAGCGGTAACCAATCCGGGGAGCCATTGCCCAGGCCGGCGTTGCGCGTAGTACGAGGCAACTGGGGGGGGGGGGGTTCATAGCGGTAACCAGTCCGGGGATCCATGGCCCAGGGCCCGTATTATGAGTAGGGTGGGTACAAGACCTACCTATATAGGATAGGCAACCCCGAATGCCCTAGGAGATTGACCTTAAGCCACTTAAGGATGCTGTGCTATAGGGACGGCCTGTAGTGCAGGGTGTGTCACGTTGCTGTATCGTTAGAGAGGGACTCAGCGGATGCTGCGGTTCCAGTGACGGAGTTCGGACCCACGTTGGGGTCACAGAGAATATCGCCAGGATAGGATCAGACGGATTCATCACGCGTCTGACCCTTTGTGAAGCGTTGCTGATCCGAGCACTGGAGTGCTCGGCAGGTATCTACAGTTCTAAGTGCACCACCGGGCCCTTAGCTTAATAGTGACTGCGCAGTCACCCATTGATTCTCTGCAAGAGTGCGGGACATTGGGTGGGGTTCTTTGGACACTGGGTGGGATCACCTAGTGTTGGGGAATCGTCCTGCGAGACGTCACGGTTAGTGTCTCCTCCTGAGAGGGACACAGGTTATGTTATGAATGTGATGTGTCGTATTACCTGTTAGTAAAGTCCTTAGTTATTATACCCCATTGTGTATGTGATCATTGTGTTTGTCCTGCGAGGATCCACTCCCCCTCTGGTGGGAGCCATCGCAGGTGGAGGCGCTGCACCTATTGAGTAAGTGGTTACCCCTAGTATAATTGCCCCAGGTTCCCCGTGGCGGAAGCTCAGCCCTCCTGCGAGCCAACAGGTAATGCACCACACCGGTAACACTGCATGTTCTACTCACCCACACTATATATGAGATTGGGTGGGGTGGAATACCCGTTACATATATATATATATATATATATATATGTCTCTCTCTCTGTCCCTCATCTGTCTGTCTCTCTCTCTGTCTGCCTCTCTCTGTCCCTCTCTCGTTCAGAAAAAACGAGACCCCTCTTATTATTACTTAAAAATCACTCAATTTCCATGAAAATTATAGGTCTGTTAGAGTAGAGTATTACATTAAAGAATTATTTGATATTCTAATAAATATTCTTTGGAATTGATGACAGCGTTATGACCTAAGTGCAGAGTTACAAAATGGTATTTAGCGCAGAAGATAAACTGCTTGAGACAGAGCAAAAATTATGGTCCAAAACGCGTAGATACAATGATTCCTGATGAAGGACGGTGTCTATGAGGACTGAAAAACTGATTCATATCGTGCAGGAGCGGGAGCAGCTGGATCAGCGCGTTATCAATTAAGTAATCAGACAGCGGCGTTCTCTTCGCCGGGCGCGCGTTTCAGCAGAAGGAGGACCTTCTGAACACACACTTTGAACCATACTTTGCACTCAAACTTTATAGTAATCTTAGCGTTTCAGATTAGCTTAGTTAACACATTTACGAGCTACGAAGGAAAAACTCCTATTTCTCGTTTAATGAACATGAACCTCCCGCAGAGTATCTGGTACGTGCTGGCATAATATGACATCAATTCAGTTAACATCAGTTAATTGTCTACATTGTGCTCCTTATATAGTGTTAATATAAAGAACAGACCTACAATTGTGCCCATTTACATGAGGATTGAGCAAGAAATATATAAAATATGCTGAAAAACGAAAGGGGTCGCTTTGTTCCTGAACACAATGTATATTCAACCTGGTTTTCATGCTCTCTATACTTTATTATGAATTATATACAGTATATATTCTCTCTCTGATCATTGCGTGTGTGTGGATATAGATATACATACAAGAAACAGGAAGGTAAGGCGCACTAACAAAAGCAGATGCCAGGGTGCACGGCCAAAACAAAATGTAGAAAATATCAGCACCCGAGTCCTGGATAGTTCAAAATGCCGTTTATTTTAGGTGATCAACATTTTTGACCGAGACGTTGATCGCTTAATATAACCCACATTTTGAAGTATCCAGGAGTGCTAAAAATGTTTATTCATTTTGTAACAGGGACTTATCCCTGTTTTAGGGAAAAGCTGCCTCAGAGCTCTGAATCCAGCATGGAGCTGGTTAACTGCAGCCTCTCAATTAGCAGTCTCCACCTGGACTAATCAGAGCTCTGTGAAAGAGTGTCATGTGAGACACAGGAGAGAGATTTTCCTCAGCACACTGGTACTGATATGAGGAAAGAGGTCTTGAGTGCACTGGATGACTGTGTATTGAAAACAAGACAGATGGGGACCAGACCTCTTTTCCTGGACACAGGACACAGGACACAGGAACCTCCCAGAGTCTGGACCCTCAAGCACACCTGGACCCTCAAACACACATAGGCACATGGACACCCCTGACCTGAAGGGCCACCTGCTATAAGGTACCGCTAAGACTTTGGGGGTGGTATGCTGGTAAGGGGCTTTCCCCCCCAGTCTTACAGATAGGGACAGGGGAGTGAGTTAGCCCTTACACAGGGATAGGTGTTTGTTGTTTTATGTATATATTTTTGTTTGCTGTGTTGTTTAAAGGAACAGGCAGTAAAGCCTTATGTTAATTTCACCCTAAACGGTCTCCATTAGCATCCCTCTGCACACGTCTTACACAGAGAGAGAATATATATATATTCTTTCCCTCCCTTTCCTAGTTCTCCCATTATATACCCTTCACAGAGTGTGTTTAGTTTGTAGTCTTCCCAAGACCCTACACAGAAGGGATTAGCGATCCCCTTGAATTAGCTGTGTTCCTTTCCATTTGCTTTGATTTGTTTTTTAATTAAGTTCCATCTGAGCAGCCCAGGAAGAGATGAGATAGGACATCTCGCAGGCTTCTCTTCTCCTTTACCCCGCTGCTGGCTCCTCACACAACCCTCTCCGTTCTCACTTCTCAACAGACTTGTCACCTTTCACTGATTTTGGAGTCAGTCTCACTGATTTTTAGCATCAGCTTCTCGCTGGGAGAAATAATCACTTTCCCAAGGCAGCGAAAGCATAAAAAGGCAATTTTTCTTCTCCTACAAACCTTCAATCTCACTGGTTTTGTTAATGACATATTTAAGTAACTTCAACACCAAGAACTAAAACTTGTAATAAATGGCCAAATCATTTATTTGTTACACTTTGTATGCATGTGTATGTGTGTATAGCTTTATTTATATAACGCCCACTTAGCGATTTACAAGAGAGACAATACGGTACAGGGACTTATCGTACAATAAGTGCAATAAGAACAATCAGACAATAGGAAAGGAAATCCCTGCCCCGGAGAGCTTACAATCTAAGTGGTATGTTGGGAAGCGTAATGAGGCAGGAGGTGAGGGAGAAAGAGCTGTAGGTTGCAGTGCTTGGCCACAATGGTTGGTAGGAGCGACTGTGGGTGTGGGACAGTACCCATGAGTACAGGCTATTAATACGCTTCATTTAAGAGGCGAGTGTTAAGGTTTGGCTTAAAGGTGAGGAGAGAAGGTGCTTGGCATATGCTGAGTGTGAGGGAGTTCTACAGGTAAGGGGCCGTGAGGAAAAAAGTATTTAAGGTGAGAGCGGTAGAGGTGAAAGGGGTGGAAAGGAGACAGTTATGGGTAGAGCGTAGGAAACGAGACAGAGCATATCGAGAGATCAGAGCTGATATGTAGGGAGGAGCAGATGAGTGGAGAGCCTTAAAAGTAAGGAGGAGAACTTTGTAGGTGATACAACATTTGATAGGAAGACAGGAGAAGGATTTAAGGAGGAGATGAGCAGAGGCTGTTTAGGGAGAAAGTGCAATTCTAGCAGCAGAAATTTGGATAGCCTGCAAAGGAGGAAGCTGTGAGACAGGGAGGCCGGTTTGCAGCATGTTACAGTAATCCAGACGGGTGAGGATAAGGGCATGCATTAGAGTTTTAGCAGTAGTGTGACAGAGGAAAGGGTGGATCCTGGCAATATTACAGAGGAAGAAGCAAAAATCTTAGCCATGCCGGGAATAGAGAAGGGAAGAGTCAAATGTCACCCCTAGGCAACGTGCTTTGGCTACAGCATAGACGGTAGTACCATTTACTGTGATGGAAAAAAGGGGCCAGTAGGCCAGATTTAGGGGGGAATATGAGGAGATCAATTTTAGACATTAGGTTTAAAGCAGCAAAACATCCAAAATCCTATATGTATTTAAAAATAAATCGGTAGATATTACTGACATTTAAAACAAATAAAAATTCAACTCCTAATGTCATTTTTAATGTTTTTTTTTTTGTTTTTTTAATGTACTGATCCTTCTTTGGTTGCTACAGGAACCATTTAAATGTCATATCCGCTTCCTCTTTTGAAACAGGCTCTGACACACACCTTTTTTGAGCTCTGCTCTTTGGCAACAAAGTATCACAAACAGATCTATTGCAGTGTTCCAAGCAGCAGACTGTCTATTGCCAAGCTGAAAGCTGTAACAATAATGTGTTACACTTAGTAATATAATGTTACAAATCAGCTGCAGAATTTTACAGACTGCAGCACAAAGTCAGAAGGTGGCCATTTCGATAGCCCCGCGAGTATTGGCCGATCGATCACAGGAGAATGGATCGATCGGCAGTTTAGGTAATTATTTCTCATTAAAGCTGCTCACATGCTGCATGTAGTAAAAAAAAAAGAAAAAGTGGGTGCGGGACTGGATGCAGAGTGCTGTCCACGAGGACATAGCCAGGAAGCCACCATGGATTTGGGACTGGTGTGAGGGTAGGGGCAGATAGATACCGTGGCGGCCAACATAAATCTAATGCGGCTGCCTCCGCGTAATTTAAACGCTCCCCGTTCAGACACGGGCTTTTATTGTTCAGCGCATTAGCGCTGAATGGAGAAACGGGCCGCCTCGGCCGCAAGATGCAGCTGGCGCGCGGCCAATTCCGGCGCGAAAATTGAAAAAGCAGGGGAAAATGCGGTCAAGCTTTAGATTAAGCTTGGCCGCAGCAGTATATTTGCATGTTATCTGCATAAAGATGATACCTAAAGCCAAATGAGTTGACGAGGTCACCAAGTGATAATGTGTAAAGAGAAAAAAGGAGATGTCCCAAAACAGAGCCCTGAGGAGCACCAACACACCAGTGGTTCCCAACCTTTATTTAGTTCAGGAACCCTGTGTGAAATTCTGAGGAACCCCAACTCTCTCTAATAGCAACTCCAGGATCAGATGCATTGTAAGGAACCCCAACTCTCTCTAATAGCGCGTCTGAGATCAGATGCATTGTAAGGAACCCCAACCCTCTCTAATAGCGCGTCTGAGATCAGATGCATTGTAAGGAGCCCCAACCCTCTCTAATAGCAACTCCAAGATCAGATGCAATGTAAATTCTTCTGTATTTGATACAATTTTCAAATGACCACAAAATTGCATTTAAACATTTTAGGGACGCCCGGGGGGACCCAAGGATTCCTAGGAACCCTGGTTGAAAAACACTGCAACAGACAGATCAACAGAAGATAAAGACATGTTAGCAACAGAGACAGAATGTGCGATGGGAGAGGTATGACGAGGACCTGGAAACAGCTTTCTTGTGGATATCAAGAGAGTTTAGAATATGAAGGAGAAGGGAGTGATAACCAGTATCAAAAGCAGCAGAGAGATTGAGTAGAGAATCATGACCTTGGCTTTTTGCTTCATTAAGATCATTGCCTGCTGTAGTGAGCACAGTCTCTGTAGAGTGAGCTGTATGAAAGCCAGATTGCAAAGGGTCCAGCAGGGCACGAGAATGAAGGAAGTTGATCATACAGGAGAACACAAGACATTCTAGCAGTATGGAGGCAAAAGGCAGGAGTGATACATGGCGGTGGTTAGTGAAGGCACATAGGGTCTAAGGTGTTTTTTGGGAAATAGGTGTGACGACTGCATGCTTAAAGGAGGGAAAAACCCAGAGGATAAAGAGTAATTGAAGATGTGGGTGATTGTGGGGAGTAAGATCTGATAAGGTGTGAGGGGATAGGATTGAGAGGGCATGTGGTAGCGGAACTCCCAACTCTGCAGCAGGAGAAAGGGAGCCTAGAGTGGAAGAAGGAGGTTTAGGTAGAAGCAGAGAGGCGGGGGAAGGGATAGAAGGAATCTGATTGTAGATGGCATCCACCTAGGCGGCACGGCAAAGGCTTGAGGAGAAGCGAAGGACGGATGGGAACTGAAAGGAGAAGTTCGGAGGAGGGAGTCAAATACAGAGGAAAGATGGCGTGGATTGGATTTGTGAGTGTTGATGAGTGGGGAGAAATACTACTGTTTTGCCTTTAGAGAGAGAGAGCAGAGTTAAAACAGGAGAGGAGAAATTTAGAGTGCAGAAAATCAGCCTGAGATTTCCTCCGGAGGTGTTCAGAGGAGAGATTGTAGGTGCAAGGGAAGCATGTTTGTGAATTAAACCAAAGCTGGGGGTTAGAGAGATGGGTCTGCTCTTCTTTTTCCTCTCTCGCCAAATCATTCCGTTGTTTCCTCTTTGGAATGTTTAAAACCTTTTTCTCTGGAGTGTATTTAAGAAGACCACCCTGATCACTGCAGCGTTGGAATTACTGCTGATGCAGCACGATGCTGTCCTGAACCAAAATTAATCCCATCTTTTAAATACATTGCAGGCCCTTCTGGTAGTGAAGGGTCTGGCATGACATACGGGGTTAAATCTGAACCTTACTTTTAACGATTTGGGCTGTAAACACTTTTTAAAGTCCATTTTAACCTGTTTCACTTATGCCAACTTGCAAAGAAGAAAATCGGTGAGATTTAATGTGTCTCAACCCAAAAGTGTCATCTTAATGTAGAAGCGCTGACTTCTATTAATGAGGCACTAAAAGTCTGTGAGACTGACTCTGCATAGAATAACAATATCTTTTATTACAATGTAAGCAGCTCTGTGCATAGAATTTTGTAGGTACGAGTCCCTGCCCTGAAGAGCTAACAATTTAATGTTGGTGCCTGAGGCACAGGAAGTTAAAGAGACTTCCCCCAAGGTCAAAAGGAGAACTGACACTGGAATCCGAATCTGGTTCACCTACTTCAAAATCAGTGACATTACTACTGAGCTACTGAGCCCCAAGAGCTGCTCCCCTCTCCACAGGACCAGCGTGCTAAGGGTTAACATTTGCTTGTACTTTGTGGAATGTCAACCCCACCCCCTGGGATGTTAATGAACCAAGAGGACAAAGAACTTTACATTGGCAGCTGCATTCAATCTGAACCCTTTCAGTGTACATCTGCGTCGCCCCAAAGACAGACAGCCTTTGGGGCAGCCAAAGGGTGTGAGCAGTATACTGCCATTCACTGATGTTTGGTGATGTTAATGCTTCTCTATTTTAATCTGAAACTCACCAGCCCTTTTATTCCCGGCACCCATCTTTCCAACTCTATCTGTCCATGAAATGTCTGTGAAGTGACTGTATAACCCTGTTCTTTTAATGTAACCACGTATTGTTATAACCCTGTGCCCAGGACATACTTGAAAACGAGAGGTAACTCTCACTGTATTACTTCCTGGTAACACATTTTTAATAAATGAAATAAATGCAAACTTCTGCAGCTCGTATGAGGTCACTTCAATCCTTTATTGCGGCTGCATCTTTAACATTGCCTATTGTCTTCTAGATGAAATGCCTCACTGCCCTAAAAAAACAAACAAGTGTGACATCTGCCCGTACCCAACTTGGATGTAATATGTAAGAAATCTGCACCAGAAGAGGAGCCTTCATATTAATTACTTGTTTAATTAAAATCTCTGTATATGGGAAATGTCAGCTGGGCGCTCATGTCTGAAGAAGATTAGAACGGATGGCTGAATCTACATGTTGGGATCGGTTCACAAGGCATTTTGCAAGAAAGAAAAAAACCTCAGTCACATTTTAGATTGCAAGCTCTTTTAGGCAAATAAATGATGTGTGCAATGAGGCGATCCCGTTAAAGTTTATAGGGTCAACTGATGCGTGTGGTAGGGTGATGCCATTACAGGCTGTGGGGCCTATTGATGTGTGTAATAAGGTGATCCCATTAGTCTTTGGTATGGGTGGCCAGCTCCAGTCCTCAAGAGTTATCAACAGGTCAGGTTTTTAGGATATCCCTGCTTCAGCACAGGCCACTGATTGAGCCACCTGTGCTGAAGCAGGGATATCCTGAAAACCTGACCTGTTGGTGGCCCTTGAGGACTGGAGCTGACCACCCATGGTCTATGGGGTCATTGTGTGTGTGTGTGTGTGTGTGTGTGTGTGTGTGTGGTAGGGTGATCCCATTAAAGTCTACGGGGCCAATTAACGCGCATAATAAGGAGATCCCGTTCAAATCTACGAAGCCAAGTAATGTGTGTAAGAAAGTGAAGTCTCACAATGCGGGCGAGGTAATCAGCATAGTTATATTCTGCTCTCCTCTTCTTCTTTGCGCAGTAAAAGTCCCTCCCTCTTTTTACTGCATTCGGTCACCTTTCGGGACATCAAACTTTTGGGCTCTGCGTCTCATTTAGCTAAGTGGATTTCTGGAGCCGTCCCAAATGAGTCTACTTCTTTCTCTTCCCATCAAGATGATATTTCTTAGCATCTCTGACATTGGTGGGCATATATCAGAAATAGTTCTGCCAGCATAATAAGAGCTGTAGTTTCTTTATCGATTCATCTTTGTGGATACCATAACCGCATCAGCATCTGACTTGCTTTATACACTTAACCCCTTCCGCTGCCGGAAGACCCATCCATGCATCGTGTTTCATCTCCCTTCCAAGTGTCCCCCTGAACATTTCTGCTGCCTCGGGATAGATTAACATGGCAAACAGGGTCAGTTGAAGCTTTTGTTCCACGCTGATGATAACATTGCCCTTACTTGGGAGAAGCCAATAAACAGGGAGGGCGAGAGAAGCAGAGGATTCTGGGAAGGGAACTAGCAAAGAGAGTCACCCTGATACGGCGGGCCAACTAAAACTGTTTGAAAGTTCACATGCTGAGACGCTCTTGGAAAATACTTTATTTAGTCATGGTTGGCAGCTCCTTCATATAAAGTGTCTTTGCTTAAAGTTTGTTTTGAATAGAACTGCACCTTTAACCGCGCCTTAGTTGAGGATTTCTGGGATGCTGCTGAGCATGCTGGCTGCTTGTTGCTATAGCCCTGCGGTGGCCTGTAGACAACCCAAAGCCATCCATCTTATATCTCACATACTTCATTTTCATTTCTTCACTAATGTGGGAAGACAAGCTCTGAGCATCTGACAACATGCAAATTCGCTTAGTTCCCCGGAGTCCAGTGCTTAATCTCACCGGGGGCAGTGAGGCCTACCACGCCGTTATGTGCGCCATCATACCAGACATATGACTAGATCTGCAATTTTCTCTCCTTTACATTTTAATCTACATACAGTAGTTGCCATACAAAGCTCAACGAGGTCATATCCCTGCCTCCCTAAAATTGTTCTAACCTGCTACAGCTGAGACTGAGCCTTTAATAACCCTGGACGCACTCCCTGGGAGATACCTGAGGCCTTCTGGTCCTTCCTCCCATGTCTATGAAAAGCTGCCACCGTGGCACATAAGCAGCGTTTCCATTGTTGGTACCAACAAGGTACCGACTCGTCTGCCTGGTTCGGAGGGTCACTATCCCCTATAAGAGAGGCGGCCCACTGATGATCTGACCCTGATTCTCGGGCAGGACAGGCCACTGTGCACTATAGCCCATGGACGGTTATCTGATCCCGGAGGAGAGGGCTAACTCGGCCTGCATGACCGCATCGGTAACCAGCCCTCCTCCTCCATCCTTACTGCTAACTGGAAACTCTCTACTAGACCTGCTGCGGTTGAGGCGTATGATATAATTTTATTTTCAGACGTCGTTTTATCTTTTCGTTTACCAACAACATGAAGAACAAAAAATAAAATAGAGGGAACAAGAAAGAAAAATAAGTGATAATTTAAGCTTGGGCAGGAGGGAGCAAGTGGGATCACAATGCATTGAGTTTACCTTAAGCAATGGCCTGCAATTTCTGCATGATTCTTTTTTGAAACTTTTATAAACCTTTGAACATCATGTTCATGATTTAAAACCCTAAATCGCCCCCTGGGTTTTTTACTGCCGCATATTTTTGTTTCCTAATGACTCCCTTGTTGTTGATCTTCTATTTAGCTGATCTTACTCACTCTCCTCTGGAGAAAGTCAGCGCACTTGTCTCTGGCTATGAAAATCCAGCCTCATGTTGATCTACTACTAATTAAGAAATCAGCGGGGATATCAATGTAACAATGTCCTCAAATCAATCACTTCTTTCGTGGACCAACAGAGCTATCCAAAATTAAACAAGTCCTCACAGCAACAACTCTAAATATCTGAAATGGAACTTGATTCTACACTAAGCAACCATTCCCAAAAGATCAAAGGTCTACAAAAGAAAAACCTTCACATGAGCTAACACTCATGACCTAGAAATAGATGAGGGATAAACAACGGAAGAGTATTGGGAGCTCTGGAATTTACCTTTTTTGTTTCTTCTGAAATGCCAACATTGTTTCACCTGGACAGCTACAGTACCCACCCTTTGCTATAGAACGTGGTCGTCGTATCGTCCCAGAAATATCCAAAGAAAAAAACTCTTCTCAGAGACCAAGACCGATAATCGCTAAGTTCCCCAACTTCCAGGATAACGTTTCTTTATTAGGTGCCTACTGGAAGATACTGTCTTAGATTGTAAGCTCTTCGGGGCACGGATTTCCTTTCCTATTGTCTGATTTTGCTGCACTTATTGTATAATTATAATTCCCTGTACTGTATTCTTTGTGAAGCGCTGAGTACACTTTTGGTGCTATATAAATAAAGACATACAATACAATACCGGTGGTGACTTTTGAAAATGACCTTATTTTAATTTTTCAAGATTTCTCATCTGATCTAATTAGGAGGAGAGTTTTTGCCTATTTGTTTGGACATTTTTCAAAAACAACGTTCACTTCCATCTACCCAGTGGTCCTGAAAGCCTTTGAGACAGAGGGGATCAGGAATTTCACCTTACCACAACAAGCAAAGTACTGCTGTACAGTTCCTCACCCAGTCTGAAGATGCAAAAGAGTAACCTACAGTTTTGACATAACACTTTTGACAGCGTTGCTATCACGTTATGCAGAAAGCCCCGAATACCAGCTATAGCAACATTTGCAAACATGGTGAGTAGCTGGTGACGAGATGATCGGCCCTCTGAAAAGGGCTCACCCGGTGAGTTCTACCTGCTGCAAAGAGATATCGAGATGTCTCTCTCTGTGCAAATCTCAGCCGAAATGAAATTTTTTTATATTTAAATGTTATTACCAGTGTAGATAAGCAGGGGGTCTCCGGAGTAGCACAGCGTTGTTTTCAGGTCCGGGAAACCCCACTGCGCCTGGATGACAAGGGCCCCCGTTATGGGGTTCCGGGTATTCCTATGCATTGATATGTCCCGGTCACGTGACGCGGGACATTTACATGCATAGGAAATACCGGCACCCGATAACGGGGCCTGGATCTCGGGAAGCAGGGGGTTCCCGGACCTGAAAACAACGCTGTGCTACTCCGGAGACCTCCTGCTCATCTACACTAGTAATACATTTTAAATTAAAGTATGTAGTAAGCACCAATACACAACCCACCCCCTGTGCCCCCACATAAAACCATTATTTATTTGAGCACATGATTGATAACATAGGCCACTGGGGGTGTCCGGGGGTCTTTGGGTGGTCCCCATGGGTCCCTGCTGGCCTGCGGTACCATTAGTGTTGTAAAAAAAAAAATAAAGATGGCCAGACATGGATAATAGATAATTTGCCCATTATTAAACAAAACATTAGCCAGTCAGCATAAATAAAGTAAATTAAACTGTTCTACTTACCTCTGCCATTATGAAGGGCGTCCTCATCAGCATGCTGCAGGGCCATATCCTCCGATGCCAGCAAGAATACATTAAAAAAATACAATTTAATGGTCCCTAACCCCTTAATCACCTTTAGTGGTTAATAACCACTATAGTAATTAAGGGGTTAACCCACCCTCCCCCACTACCCACAGGGAGGCCTAACCACTCACCCGGACCCACTATACCCACCCTGTACCCATTGATTGGCATAGTAGTATATCATACCCGTACAATATGGGCATGATAAGCTACTATAGCAGTCAATGGTCACCCTAATACAAAAGCATGAATGCCCAAAATACACAATAATAAAACATATACAAAAAGCACCTAAACCCCCATGAGGCCCTATATTGAATAATGTTTATGCGCCAAAAATATTCAACAAACACTTATTTTATGACGTACTGTAGTTGTTCCAATATAATTTTTGGTGACGATTTTAAACTGCTGAGAATACATATTAAGAAAGGTAACTCATTCATCCTGATCTCAGCATAAAAAGTATACTAAGCAATGAGTAAATATCCACTTTGGTTTAATTGATGTTTGGAAGATGTCAATCAACTTGAAAGGGACTGCGTCTTTCAAAAGTACATACAAATATGTGCAGAATAGACTACTTCTTATTACTTCAGTTCTCTTTTCATTAGATATCCAGAGCTAAAATTGAGAACATTTGTCTTACCGATCACACTCCAGTTTGGTTTCAATATGACCTTAAACTGTGAACCACACCCAATACTCTTTTGAAATGTAGCTAAATCTGATGATAGGCCTTAGGGATAAAAGTATTGCCTTTCTAGAACGACTATAATGAAGAAAGAAAAGGCAACATCTCTTTTTTAGCATTGAACAAAAGTGTGTTGGAAACGTGCACTTTCATTACGGACTGGTTTGGGGTGAGATGCCTTTTCTAACACCTAAAGAGAATTGGACTTTCTCCTGAAAGAAATGCATCTAACTAATCCACATTATAGCACAGCCAAATTTCACAGATCTAGGGAACTAGGCAAGGAAATGACTAACCACTTTAGCAGCTACAAAAAATGCAGACCTAATTCTCATTGCTGAAAGAAAATCTGTTCTCGTAAACTGGATTCAATCTTATCTCCCTATGGTCTCTCAAGTGGAATCAGCCCTCTTTGGCATGCTCACAACATCTTTGTTTGACCCTTTTGCTGCCAAGGAGAGTACAGGAAGCAGCATTTTTGATAAATGGGTCGTATATTACATTTCTTCAGAATTAAACTATGGAAAGAGAGGTCAGTCCTTTTAAACATACCAAATGGGTTTTGGAAGCCCAGCTGAGAAGGCAATGGTAACATACTGTACAGCAGGCGTGCGCAAACTTTTTTGTCTGCACCCCCCTGTCTGCTCTTCCCCCCCTCTGCTCGTGCCCCCTCTCCACCCCATTACCCTTTCTCTGATGTTTTCTGATGTCACAACGTCATGTGACATCGCGTTGCCATGGTAATGCGATGGCATGTGACCCTACGGCGATATTTGATGCCGGAGACAAGGTAAGAGAACTTACAGAGGCCTCGCGTGCTCCCCCAGCATTTAATTGACATGTTGTGGTGAAGAGCGCAGGACGTCTGTAAGCGCCATGCACCCCGCCACCCAGAAAATGTTGCGCCCCTCAGTTTGCGCACCCCTGACATACAGTATAGATATATACGGATTCCTTCTCTTTGATTAGTATGTATATCTTTATTTCTATAGAGCCCACGGTGTGCTCAGCGCTTTATGAAAGAGACAATACAGTTCAGGGAATTATAATGAAATAAGTGCAACAAACAAAATCCCACAACAGGAAAGAAAATCTCTGCCCCGGAGAGCTTGCAATCTAAGTGGTATTGTCTCCCTCATTGTCAGGGTCGCCGAGAGGGGGGGGGCAAGCCGGGGCCGGTGTCCCGGGCCGCTGGCCGGGGGGGGGAGGGCCCGGCCTGCGCTGCAGGACCTTTCCTCTCTCTGTCCCACGCCGCCGAGCTTCCACTGCCGGCGCG
>WSYH01012266.1:0-19127 GCA_036426205.1 Ascaphus truei | reverse complement strand
ATAGCTTACTATCCCAATTACCCAGCTAATGATGGTGGGATATAGATGGCATGTGATGCTATAAGTCAGGGTATAATCCCTCTGGGTCAGTGAACAGACCAGATGGTAAGTATAAATAGCCAGAGAGACTGTATGTAAATGGTGAATCAATAATCGAGCCTCCCAGTATAGTTGATTGTGTTATACACCTGCATAAACTGTGATTGAAGAGCTGACACTCACAGCAAACAACAATAGTTGGTCTAAAGCACATATGCTACAGAGGTGCATAGAGCACTGGATAGGGAGGTCAAACCAGAGACACACTGGCATACAGTATAAACACTGGACTGAAATAAACCAAGTGTCAAGGACTGTACACCTGGCCCAGGAACCTATATTACTGCATTAAAACAGCTCCAAGTAGGAGACTGACAACATTGCGCGTCCAACGGCGTTTCCCTCCAGCAAAGGAGCTTCTTCAGGCACAGATCTTGTCCCTGAAGAAGCTCCTTTGCTGGAGGGAAACGCGCGTTGGACGCCGAATGTTGTCAGTCTCCTACTTGGAGCTGTTTTAATGCATATAATATAGGTTCCTGGGCCAGTGTGTAAAGTCCTTGACACTTGGTTTATTTCAGTCCAGTGTTTATTGCCAGTGTGTCTTGGTTGACCTCCCTTCCAGTGCTTATGCACTTGTAGCAATGTGCTTTAGACCAACTATTGTTGTTGCTGTGAGTGTCAGCTCTTCAATCACAGTTTATGCAGGTGTATAAACACAAATCACTATACTGGGAGGCTCGGTTATTGATTCACCATTTACATCAGTCTCTCTGGCTATTTATACTTACCATCTGGTTGTTCACTGACCCAGAGGGGATTATACCTGATTTATAGCATCAATGCCATCTATATCCCACCATCATTAGCTGGGTAATTGGGATAGTAAGCTATATTATATGCTGGCACCGATGCTGGATATTATTGATTTAATCCATTTAACTCCCGTTACATAATTTCACGGTAATAAGTATATGTTTTAAGTAAAACACTCAATAAAGTTATTTTTTAGACTAGTGGTGTGCAGTTTAGTGAATTTGATGAGATTCCCCTCATGGATCTAAGGAACGCCAAATTCCGATGGACTACTGCTTGAGTTTTCAGCTGCCATGTTGCCGGGTTTTTTTGTTTGCGTTTTTCAGGTTTGCTTGCTTTAAATGTGTTTTTTTTCATCTCTGAAGATGTTTGCAGGAGGAATATCCATTTATCTGTAAAATGTACAATCTTAGAGGAGGCGGTTTTATAAGTCTTTGGACATATGCACACCCGTGTATAAATAGACAACCATACCATATACTTGAATATATTTATATATCTTCCCCTTCAAAATAAATGGCAGGTCACTAATAGCAATTAGATGCAGTATATTTAATCTTCCGTTTACTTAGCATAGTATTCCTTGGTTTCCCCCGGCCCGCACCACTCACGTGCATGTATATGCTAGTATTAACATTGACAGTCCTCCACAGATTCCTTGTTCATTTCTTCAGGAGTAAGACCTGTAGTCAAAGCTAACCCCCAGAAGAACCAAATTTGCTTGTTTTGGTATCACTGGGGGTGGTGTGTGTTGGGGGGGGGTCTCTTGCTCCCCTGGGGAAAGAGGTTTACCGGAGTCACGTGGGGGGTCCCTCCTCTGCAGTGCACTGAGTGGGCCTCCTGGAGATCACTCCTCTCCCCCAGTAGCACTCACCCCTGCTTGGGACTCCTGCCCGCTCTCGCCTGTCAGCGCGCGGGGGGCTTTCCCTGTAGCCGGGCCACGCGATCACTGCGCACTTGTACCTCGCCCTCTGGAGCAGCCGCATGCGTCCCCCACCACTCTGGATGCGGGCAGGCCCCGGATCCCCCGAAGTGCGGCCGCGATTGCCGACTCCGCTTTGGAGCTTTTATATTTACTTATTTATTTCTCCCCACCTTCAGGGGACTGCTCCGGTGCGTGCGTTAGCCTCCAGGGGCCCCGGTCTTATTTGGGCTGCAGCAGAGTGTGCAGCAGTCTGTACCTTCAGGAGCTCACCCGCACAGCGGCCATCTTGCCCGGAAGTCTATTTTTCTCGGTTTAAAAACTACCTTTTTTGTTTTGCTGCAGATTGTACCACTACGGTACATACATCAAGCAACGGTAAACCCAAAGTGCGGTATTATCACCAAAAACATACCTTATTTTTATCGTACAGGACATAGTCGCACTGCCAAAAATAAAGCACTTTTTTTTTTGTCGGATCCGTTAAAAGTATCTGATTGATACAAGAATTATTGTATTATGTATGCTTATTATTTATTAATAAATTAATAATAATAATTAATTATGTAGTGGATCATAGATTAATGAGTGAATAGGATACACATGAGAACAACAGGGGGAGGGTAGGGAGTGATCACAGAACCATACTAATTGAGTGAATTGAATAAATGAATCAGGTAATCAAATAGTGGGTGCAAACTGTGAACTAATAAAGTGAATCAGAAAAAGGGGGGAGGGGACACAAAGTGATTGTGACCCTCAGAGAATTCACTAAACTGCACACCACTAGGTATAAAAAATAACTTTTATTGAGTGTTTTATGTGTTTAAAACATATATTACCGTGAAATTATGTAACGTGAGTTAAAAATGGATTAAATCAATAATATCCTATAATTACCTATAATTACTGCATTAAAACAGCTCCAAGTAGGAGACTGACAACATTGCGCGTCCAACGCGCGTTTCCCTCCAGCAAAGGAGCTTCTTCAGGGACAAGTCTCCTACTTGGAGCTGTTTTAATGCAATAATTATAGGTTCCTGGGCCAGTGTGTACAGTCCTTGACACTTGGTTTATTTCAGTCCAGTGTTTATATGCCAGTGTGTCTCTGGTTTGACCTCCCTATTCAGTGCTCTATGCACCTCTGTAGCATATGTGCTTTAGACCAACTATTGTTGTTGCTGTGAGTGTCAGCTCTTCAATCACAGTTTATGCAGGTGTATAACACAATATCACTATACTGGGAGGCACGGTTATTGATTCACCATTTACATACAGTCTCTCTGGCTATTTATACTTACCATCTGGTCTGTTCACTGACCCAGAGGGGATTAGCCCTATTTATAGCATCACATGCCATCTATATCCCACCATCATTAGCTGGGTAATTGGGATAGTAAGCTATATTTATATGCTGGCACCGATGCTGGATATTATTGATTTAATCCATTTTTAACTCACGTTACATAATTTCACGGTAATAAAGTATATGTTTTAAGTAAAACACTCAATAAAAGTTATTTTTTAGACCTAGTGGTGTGCAGTTTAGTGAATTTGATGAGATTCCCCTCATGGATTCAAGCTGAACGCCAAATTCCGATGGACTACTGCTTGAGTTTTCAGCTGCCATGTTCGCCGGGTTTTTTTGTTTGCGTTTTTCAGGTTTGCTTGCTTTAAATGTGCTTTTTTTCATCTCTGAAGATGTTTGCAGGAGGAATTTATCCATTTATCTGTAAAATGTACAATCTTAGAGGAGGCGGTTTAATAAGTCTTTGGACATATGCACACCCGTGTATAAATAGACAACCATCCAATTATACTTGAATATATTTATTTAATCTTCCCCTTCAAAATAAATTGGCAGGTCACTAATAGCAATTAGATGCAGTATATTTAATCTTCCGTCTTACTTCAGCATAGTATTCCTTGGTTTCCCCCGGCCCGCACCACTCACGTGCATGTATATGCTAGTATTAACATTGACAGTCCTCCACAGATTCCTTGTTCATTTCTTCAGGAGTAAGACCTGTGAGTCAAAGCTAACCCCCCAGAAGATCCAAATTTGCCTTGTTTTGGTATCACTGGGGGTGTGTGTGTGTTGGGGGGGGGTCTCTTGCTCCCCTGGGGAAAGAGGTTTACCGGAGTCCACGTGGGGGGTCCCTCCTCCTGCAGTGCACTGAGTGGGCCTCCTGGAGATCACTCCTCTCCCCAGTAGCACTCACCCCTGCTTGGGACTCCTGCCCGCTCTCGCCTGTCAGCGCGCGGGGGGCTTTCCCTGTAGCCGGGCCACGCGATCACTGCGCACTTGTACCTCCCGCCCTCTGGAGCAGCCGCATGCGTCCCCCACCACTCTGGATGCAGGGCAGGCCCGTGGATCCCCCGAAGTGCGGCCGCGATTGCCGACTCCGCTTTGGAGCTTTTTATTTACTTATTTATTTCTCCCCACCTTCAGGGGACTGCTCCGGTGCCGTGCGTTAGCCTCCAGGGGCCCCGGTCTTATTTGGGCTGCAGCAGAGTGTGCAGCAAGTCTGTACCTTCAGGAGCTCACCCGCACAGCGGCCATCTTGCCCGGAAGTCTATTTTTCTCTGGTTAAAACTACCCTTTTTTGTTTTGCTGCAGATTGTACCACTACGGTACATACATCAAGCAACGGTAACCCAAAAGTGCGGTATTATCACCAAAAAACATACCTTATTTTTATCGTACAGGACATAGTCGCACTGCCAAAAATAAAGCACTTTTTGTCGGATCCGTTAAAAGTATCTGATTTGAGAAAAAAAAGTGACCAAATAACACATTTTAGGTGAAAACGGCCATACATCAATTTCCGATGTTTATCGGAACAGGATGAATGGCAGAAATATCACAAAGATTTTATCACCTACACAAGGCCAGCGATAGCCTTATCTTTCCTATGTATATAATGGTGTGGAGGTGGGGTGAGCGTGCGGTGTTGTGTGAGGGTGGGTAGTGTTACAGTGGTGAAAAGAATATATAAATAGCTAAGAGTCTGTACCTGATTCCGCAGTTGTTTTGGTTGAGAGGTGAGAGCTGTGAAGTGCAATGAGGGTTAGGTGCTGTGAAGCGTTACCAAATCTCCCAGAGAACTGAGGTTTAGGTGCTGTGAAGCGTTACCAAATCTCCCAGAGAACTGAGGTTTAGGTGCTGTGAAGCGTTACCAAATCTCCCAGAGAACTGAGGTTTAGGTGCTGTGAAGCATTCCCAAAGGTCAGTGAGGGCTGGGAGAGTGTGGCAGTGGTGTTGGTGTGTTTGGTGTGTTGGGCGCAGGCCAATGAGAGGTGTGCGGGGGCGGGTGTGGGGCCAAGGGAGCAATCTCATTGGGCTGAGTCAGTGGTGTGAGGTGTGCGGGGGCGGGTGGGCCAAGGGAGCAATGTCATTGGCCTGAGGCAGGTCCAATGGGATTGCCGCTAGGGACACAGGGAGACACATACAGACCCGGACACATAGGACACTTTCAGAAATATATAGTAGATACTAGCTTAGAGATCCGACGCTGCCCGGGACCAAAACCTCCTGCTCCCTCCTCTCTCCACGTCCCTCTCTGCCTCCCCCCCCCTGCACAGTTCCAGGGGGTGGGAGTGACACCCGGGGGAGGGGAAGGCAATACCCGGTGGGGGTGATACCCGGGGGCAGGGGGACTCAGTGGGAGACAGAACAGGAGGGAGAGGGAGAAGAAGAGAGTGGCCGGGCGGTGCGAGGAGGAGGAGGGCCGGTCGAGGCCACAGAAGCAAGCCAATGAGAGGGGGGCGGGCCACGGAGCAATCTGATTCTCCAGAGGCTGAGTGACAGACCAATCAGATTGCCCCTAGACACAGGGACATACAACGGTTTCAAAAATATAGATTCTTGCTGATATCGGAGGACATGGCCCTGCAGTACGCTGACGAAGATTCCCTTAATATTGCAGGGGTAAGTAGAACTGTTTTTATTTACTTTATTTATGCTTGCTAATATTGTGATTAATAATGGGCAAATAATCTATTATCCATATATGGATAATAGTTATTTTGCCCATTACTGTACTGTATGTGTTTGGCGGGAGGGAGGCGGGGAGGGGGGGTATTGATTTAACGGTAGGCCATGTTTTATTTTTTTACATACAGGATTGGTACCTCAGGCCTGCGGGGACCCACAGGAACCACCCGAGGACGCCCACGGGGCCCACCCGAGGACCCCCGGACTTCCATGGGTACCACCTGAGGACTGTGGTACCACAGCAGTGGGGGCCCTGCGGACCCGCAGGGACCACCCGAGGGCCCCAGACACCCATGGGAACCACACGAGGGCCCCAAGACCCCTGTGGGAACAACCCAAGGACCCCCGGACATCCATGGGTACCACCTGAGGACCCACGGGGGCAAAGAACCAGGGGCCCTACAGCTGTGGGGCCCCTGCAGACCCGCAGGTACCACCCAAGGGCCCCTAGACACCCGTGGGGATGACCCAGGGACCCCCAGACACCCGCGGGAACCACCCGTGGACCCCATTTGGGCCCACGGACACCCGCGGATACCACCTGGAGGCCCATGGAGCCTAGCGGGGACCCCCCGGAGGCCCCCAGACACCCGTGGGTACCTCCCGCTTGACTGGGGTATTAATCCTTTTTATAAAATAATAAATAATGGTTTTATGGGGCGGCACGGGGGCTGGGTTGTGTATTGGTGCTTACTAAATATTTTTTAATTAAAATGTTATTAATAGTGTAGATGAGCAGGGGGTCTCCGGAGCAGAACCGCGTTGGTTTCAGGTCCGGGGAACCCCTACTTCCCGAGATACAGGCCCTGTTATGGGGTGCTGGTATCTCCTATGCATTTAAATGTCCCGATCACGTGATGCGGGACATTTACATGGCGGGGATACCGGCACCCCATAACGGGGACTGTATTTTGGGAAGTAGGGGGTCCCCGGACCTGAAACCAACACGGTTCTCCTCTGGAGACCCCCTGCTCACCTACACTAGGAATAAAATTTTAATGTAAAAATATTTTTATTTCCGGCGAGATTTGCGCAGAGAGAGGCGGATCTCTCGGCAGCAGGTACAAGTCGCCGGGTCAGCCCTTCTTGGAGGGCAGGTCCTATCCCCGCCGGCAACTCGCCATGTTTGAAAATGTTGCTCTCACTGGTATTCGGGCCTTTCTGTATACCATGAGAGCAACTCGGCAAACACATGGCGAGTTCAAAACCCTGCCGATAATTTCTATCTGACTTTACTGCATAGGCCCCCATGTATGTAACATACATGTACAGCGACTTGGAAGAAAAGTGATCACGGCATTATTTATAAATACAAACACAATAAAGTGTAGGGGTCCCCCCCCCACCTGGCCTGAGACCCCATACTGTATGCCAAACACTGCCCAGGCTACTTGTTCCAAAACACAGACGCCTGGAAGGTCACTCCCCATACCGGCCGCCCGAGCTGTGTGCAGGTGAAGCCTATGGGGCTCATTCTAGTAGGTTCGATACAATTACTGCCAAATGGAACGGTGTGACATGTTCCTGCCTCACGGTGTGACATGTTCCTGCCTCATCTTTAGTAGAATGAATATATATATATATATTCATTCTACTAAAGATTTATTATGTGAATTCTTGTGCTGGTTTTCTCCTTTTTTACTTTTCTCTTATATTGATGTTTTGAGCCATCAATTTATACTAGCTGCATTTGCTCACATATTGAACACAAGTTTAACTAACTGTTTACCTTATTTGGCAGTAGCATCATCAATTTTGAGCGCACCTCTATCCATTTTATAACGTGATAGATATTCCGTGAGATCATCCACGGACTCCGGAATCCCACGTAGATGCAGATTATTTCTGCAGGAACAATTGTTCTGATCTTCCTGGTGTTCTTCCTGTTCCTCCATACTCCTTTTAGCTCTAATTAGTTCCTGAGTTAGATCTTCTTGCGCTGATGCTGCTTCTGTAGTCTCCATATCACTGGTGCGTTCAGCTAGCTGGTTGATATCTCCTCTAACTCTATGGTCCTTAATTACCTTCTGCACCTCAAGCTGGAAGGCATTAGTTATATTTGTGTAGAGCTGGGATATGTCACTCTTTATGCAGATGTGAGGATCCAGATCTTCTTCTTAGTCTGATTCAGTAGTGATAGGTGAGGCGCTGCCATCTTGTTAATGAGCGTTCAGGACCTCGTCTCCACTTCAAGAAGTTTGGGACATCCTAGTAGGTAGTTTTCTTTATTATTGGTGGCATCCTCTCGTACTGCGGCTGTTTGGCTGATGTAACTGTTATTTTGGTCATGTTTTAATGACTCGTTACGGCATTTAGCCGCGCTTCAGAGTCTCACGGGTACGGAGCTTTGCTAGGTCACGTCTGAGCAGACCAGCATCATGCCACCTCCTCCAAGATGTTATTTTTTAATCGAATAATTCAATCAATGTAATGTTATTTTTATTTAAAATAACATGTACATCAGGGTGACATTACATTTACAGATAATTTATATATTGCATTCCAGTGTATTATAAATATTTCTGTATGTCTGACTTGGGTATTGGACACTATTTACAGCGGTGAATCACATATTGTATGTCACATGAATATAATGTTCCAAGTATGTGACTATTGAACAATAGACTTTATGATTTTTTTTAAATGTTACTTAATACTACTGTAGCTTACCTAGTGGGGATAGGCTCCAACGGCAACTCGGGGGAGATAGGGTACAGCTGGATGGACCTATAACAACTGGTAACATACAATGTTTTACTTGAAAGTGCACACTTGGGTATTGGACACAATTGACACCAGTCCATCACATATGTCTGTTATATGCTTGTAATAAAAAAAACAAAAAACATTGTGAATAGTGAAGAATAGTGTGTGAACATTTACATTACATGTAACATCTCATTAACATAATTACCTGCTTCTTCATCTGGCTTTGGTCACCCAGTGTCTCTGACCCCAGGTATTCCCAGAATTAATTCGGGATGCATAACTGCCTTCATATCCTGTGCGTAGGAGGTTTATGGCACGTTCAGCTCCTGGCCCCTCTCCTTCCCCCACATGTCTTAGCTCCAGTGCCATTTTTTCTTTAACTTTGCGATTCATGTCCGCATATATTTTCTTGCAGTCTTGTACAATACAGTACGTTTAACTGCGCCAACGCTGCTAGCTTTCCATTTTGCATTCTTGATGACCACGGATGTTTTTGCTAACTTGTGACCCAGAATGATGTCATTACCAGGTTAGTATTCTTGTAATGATGACATTATTTTATTTGTCAGAAAATGTTACGCTATGGAGCCTCTGCCTCTCGGCTGCATCACTGCCATGTGCCGGTTGGGGAGACAATTGCCTCCCCTGGGCCTTGCTGCTTTGCCCCATCTCCCTCTCTGCTCCTCCCATGCCCCTCTAACCTATACACCTCTCTCCTCTTCCACCTTTCATTTCCCCCTGTCATTCTACAATGGCTTTTTGCTGCACTCACATGGGTACCAGCCCTTCTACTCCGCTCCTCACTGCTCCTCATACTTTCACCACCACTCCTTCAACTCCTCCACTCTTGACTCCTCCTCACACTCCCTCCACTTCTCTGCTCCTCACTGCTCCTCACACCTCTCCACTCCTGACTCCTCCTCACACTCCTGCAAATGCTCCTTCCACTCCTCCACTTCTGATTCCCCCTCACACTCCCTCTACTCCTCTATTCCTCACTCTTCCTCAGACTCCCTACACTCCTGACACCTCCTCACACTCCTACCAACACTCACTCCACTTCGTTTCACCTCACTCCACCTCACACGCTCTCCACTCCTGACTCCTCCTCACACTCCTACCAATGCACCTTCCACTCCTCCACTTCTAATTCCCCCTCACACTCCTCTACTCCTCTTTTCATCACTCCCCCTCACACTCCCTGCACTCCTCAGGTCCTTACTCCTGCTCACACTCTCTTCAGTCCTCCTAACACTACCTCCACTCCTCACCCCTCCTCCCCTAGCTCCACTCCTCACTTATTACACTCTCAGCAGTCACTCCACTCACTCCAGTCTCCTTCATCTTTCACTCTCACACTTACACTAAACACTACTTAACACAATAACACAACAAATATGAAGACACAGACAAAAGACACACAAATGTCAAAATACAGCAAAAATCAGACAGTCAAGCACACATGCACCCACTCAGACAACAACACGCACAGGACAACTCCAGCAGACCTCAAAAAAGCCCTAATAAGCAAACAAACCTCCAAAATCTCTGTAGCCAATGCTCCCTACCTCCCAAAAGCACTGACAACATGTGTCAACAAATCAGTGGTTTATATAGTCTACTACATAGTCTCAGAATGCTTTTCTACCATTTTAGAACCAGTCCGTGACATGGCCACCATTTTAAAGTCAATGACACATGTATCGCAAAAACTAACTTTTCATTGCACATTGTTATACTAGAATTATTGATGTATGTCTACATATTTTTGCAGCATTAATGAGATTAACTTTTCATGAGCCTAGGACTAGAGTTTCCACCAGTGCCCCTCCCCCACCTCTTTCTCTTACACAACTCCTCGCTCTTTCACCCAACTATATTCTCCTCCCTCACTCTCCCTGTGTTACACTCAGTCTTTCTCTCACCCCCCCCCTTACACCCCATCTGCTCTCTCTCTCCTTCTCTATTCTCCTACTCTCTCTTCCCCCCTCTTTCTCTCCATGCCTCCACTCTCTCTCACATCCTCTCTCACTCTGCCTCCCTCTCTCTCCCTCTCACTCACACACACACACCCACACACAATTCCACCAATCCCACAATACATCCCTAAACCACAATAACCCCCCACACCACAATATCCACACAATACCCCCTCACACCACAATATCCAACAATGCCCCCCCCCCACCACAATACCCACACAATACTCCCCCGCGCCAATATACTGACACAATACTCGCCCATACCACAATACCCTCCCACCACAATACCCGAACCACAATAACCCCCCACCACAATACCCGAACCACAATAACCCCCACCACAATACCCACACAATACATACCCTCCACTATACCCAGACAATACATTGCGTCCCATAATAGCCACACAAAACATACCCCCCAACCCCCAACAATAACCATACAATATTCATATACACACAAACATTTACCTTGTGCTCGGGTAGCACACCTGTCCTGTGCACGGATTCAGAAGTTGGCGGCGAAGGGAGGTGCGGCCTGATGGTCCAGCAGGGGAGGCAGGCCCGCTGCAGCAGCATCTGGGGAGAGCTGGGGCCCAGCAACAATCAGATGCCACGTCTAGTTGGGCTCAACTTCAATTGCTGGCAGGACCCCCGCTTTCAATGGGCCCAGGACAGTTGTCCTGTCTCTTCCTCCCTGTCGGTGGCCCTGACTGGCAGTATCGCACTTTAATGAATAAGTCCCACTGTGAGATATTTTTGCTTTGCCATTTCGGGGGTCTGTTATTAATGCAAAGAAAAGTGTGCTGCGGTGCATGGCAATTAAAGAAAATGTTTTCTGTTTTTGGCTGTAAAGAAGTTTAGACCATAGCAGGCTATAATTGTGGCAGTGGGAAGCGTCGTTATTCTGCCTGAACAGAGCAAACAATAATTGTAACTTCATTTTTTTTTACAATGCACATAAGTAAATTGCAAATTGAAAAACAACAGTTATTTTTTTATTTTTTTAGAGAGTGGATTTTTCCTAAGGTAGCATTTTAAAGCGGCTTCTATGCGAATATGTCAGGCCATTGGTGCAATTTTTGATTAGCCATATTTTGCTGCTGTGGTATCCATCCCATTAAATAGAAACTCTTGATAAATATATCTAGTCATATGAGATAGCATTGGCAAACACAAGTTACCAACCCTCAATGCTTCCTATTTCATTAACGAATGCCACCCAATTGTTTTCATTTTTTGGTGTTTGACAGTTTTCTGATTATCTTTACCTAGAGTCAGAGATTTTATAATTAGCAATTAAGGGGCATGATTTATGTTAGTAAACTTTTGCTTCTGTACATGTCCGTGATGAATGCTACTATAGCGCTGCATTTATTTAAAATGTGCCAGCAAGTTTGGTTTATTGCTGTATTAACCACTTGAATAACCAGAATAAAACTCACTGATTTTTTGTGAGTCTCACTGATTCGGAATGTCCACACATCCACTGAATTCTGTGGGATGCTGATGCTAGAAATGTGTGGACATTCCGAATCAGTGAGACTCACAAAAAATCAGTGAGTTTTTTGGGGGGTGGTCGGGTGGCATATATTTGGTGGGAACGGGAGTGTTTTCGGTAGGGGTTGTGTTGGGGGGGGCGGTATGCAGAGGGGTTTGTTGTGTGATGGAAACACGGATTTGGCATAGCAGGTTAAGGCGAGATGTGTTGTCCTTGGAGTTTGTTTTTTTTTTGTGGTGCATAAAGCAACATTGGTGAGGAGGTGTATTAGAATGGAATTTGAGTGCATGTTATATAGTGAAGCATTGAGTTTGCAAGGAGTGTTAATGTGATGTGTGGGGCCCAATACCGGGGAGATGTGTGGCGTGCTTCGTGGTGGTGTGCATTGGTAGGGGGGGGTTGTGAACGTGGTGTGGTGTTCCATGATGGTGCGTTTGTGTGGATGTGGGGTGAGCGCGTGTGTTGTGGTGAGGGTGGTAGTGTGCAGGGAGTGAAAAAAGACATATACTATATATAGCTAAAAGTTCTTGTACCGGTGATTCCGCAGTGTTGTTTTGGTTGAGAGGTGTAGAGCTGTGACGATGAATGATGGTTTTTTGTTTTAGGTGCTGTGAAAGCGGTTAAACCATAAAATCTCCCCAGAGAACTTGAGGGGTTTACTGTGTTGTGAAGTCGTTACCTGAAATCTCCCCAGAGAACTGAGGTTAGGTGCTGCTTTAAGCATTCCCAATAGCGTTCAGTGATGGCCTTGGAGGTGTGGCAGGTGTTGGTGTGTTGTGTGTGTTGGGGCGGCTAGGCCAATGAGATTTTGTGCATGGTCTGGGGCGGTGTGTTGTGGCCAAGGGAGCAATCCTCTCATTGGCCTGAGGCAGGTCGCAATGGGATTGCCGCTAGGGACACAAGTGATGACCATACAGACCCGGGACACATAGGAAACTTTCAGAAATATATAGTAAATCAGGTAGTTCCGTCGTTATCCAACGTTTCACTTTACAACGAATGGCATATCCCAACCTTTGCAATGCACCCAAGGACGTTTTTTCGCGCCAGAATGAGTTAATCCAATCTCATCCGCCACTAAAGAATTAGCTGGGACCTCTCACTTTACAACGGTTTTTCAGTTCCCAACGCTACTTCACTTTCCAGAAACATATTCCTTGGATAACCGAGGACTTTTTTTGCCTGTAACGTTATAAAAACATTAGCCTACTGTGGTCATGAACATATGGGGCAAGCCACAGTTGTTCCAGGGGCGCCATCCTCGACATCCCAGGCGTTCCGCCAAGTGCCTTGGGGCTTGCAGATCCTGCCACATAAATTACTGTACCATACGTCTGGGGGTTATCATGGAGGTCGGGAGCGGCGTGGGGGTTGCATCCAGTCTTTACGTGGGGTGCGAACCCGATATTACTCTGTGGGGCTATTTGTCCTTGAGTCTGTCCATTTGGCAGAATCTGCCATAGGATAACAGCCCTTTTGTTCAATTTTCATTCAACATCAAGTTTCAGTTTCAGACTGTCCAGCTTCAGCAGCATTTCAGCCAATTTCAGCTCAGCATCGTGTTTCCCCTATGCTGATGCTTCTTCCCCTCGCTGTGTGCCACCCCTGACTCATGGACATGATCATTCCGCTCCTTTCTTTGCTGGTTTGTTTCTGTACTTGGGTGTAATTTATGTATATCGGATCTGCTGGCTGCCACTCTTGCTCTAAGGGGTTCTTTCTGCTTTCCGCCATCTTTCAGTGCTATGATTTGCCGCCTCTGTTAATTCCCCCATTTCTATTTATTTTTGTCTCCCGTAGACTTCCTTTTTTCCCTCTTTTACTTTCTCTTTTCTTTTTTTTTTCGAATGTGTTAGTTGTGGAGAGGCCTCCCTGCAAATATTTTGGTATTTTGGCTTCTTCTAGCTATTTCGATGCTATCACTCGCAGTTTCTGTGGTGTCAGACCTTGACTGCTTTGCTTCCTTAGCATCAAAATTAATGGATTCCTGATGGATTGACTCTCTTTGTACCTCTAAAACGCTCGGCCGAAAAGGGTGTCGGCCGCGAGTGCATAGGGGAGTTACCTGTGGGATACGATGGGGCGCGGGGGGTAAGCATCTTCTTCGCCCTCTCTTTCCTTCTTTTAACGCTCAGTGCACATGGTCGAACAACAAGAGCAGTTGCGGGGTATCTGGACATAGCATCAGAAAGGAACGTGATCCCTGATGAAGTATTCGCTGCCTGGAGCGTGATTGTTTACACCATCGTGCTGGGAGCGGGTGTCTTCCCTACCGGCGTAACTGTCTTTCGGTGTGCGGACACTGAGTACTCTGCCTTACAACCTGGCGATTTCTTCTAAGATCAGTTTGTGATATATATGGTAAACCTGGTAATACTGTATCTATTCTAATGCAACATTGTCATTCTTCATGTAACATTGTTTCATTTTCTATGCACCACTGTGTATGTGCTTTAAGTAAAACATATATATATATATATTATTACTTAATTATATATATATATATATATATCTATATACTATATATATATATTCATTCTACAAGATTTATTATGTGATCTTGTGCTGGTTTTCTTTTCTTCCTTTTTTACTTTCTCTATATTTGTGTTTTGAGCCATCAATTTTATACTAGCTCATTTGCTCCACATATGAACACAAGTTAACTAACTGTTACCTGTATTTGGCAGTAGCATCATCAATTTGTGAGCGCACCTCTATCCATTTTAACAATTACCTAACAACGTGTATGATATTCCTGTGAGATCATCCACGGACTCCGGAATGCCCCACGTAGATGCAGATTATTTCTGCAGGAACAATTTTCTGATCTTCTGGTGTGTCTTCTGTTCCTCCATATCTTTAGCTCTAATTGTCTGGAGTTTATGGATCTTACTGCGCTGATGCTGCTTCTGTAGTCTCCATATCACGTGGGTGCGTTCAGTCTAGCTGGTTGATATCTCCTCTACTCTATGGTCCTTAATTACCTTGCCTGCACCTCAATCTGGGAAGGCATTAGTTATATTGTGTGTAGAGTCTGGGATATGTATCCTTTTATGCAGATGTGAGGATCAGATCTTCGTCTTCTAGTCTGATTCAGTAGAGTGATAGGTGAGGCGCTGCATCGATCTTGTAATGAGCGGTCAGGACCGTCTCCAACTTCAAGAAGTTTGGGACATCCTAGTAGGTAGTTTTCTTTATTATTGGTGGCATCCTCTCGTACTGCGGCTGTTGGCTGATGGTTACTGTTATTTGGTCATGTTTTAAGACTCGTTACGGCATTTAGACCGCGCTTCAGAGTTCACGGTACGATCTTTGCTAGGTCACGTCCTGAGCAGACCAGCATCATGCCACCTACTCCCAAGATGTTTTTTTTTAACGAATAATCAATCAATGTAATGTTATTTTATTTAAAATACATGGCCTACATCAGGGTGACATTACATTTACAGATAATTTATTAATGCATTCCGTGTATTATAAATATTTCTGTAGTTATGACTGGGGTTTGGAACACTATTTATACGCGGTGAATCACATATTGTATTCACAGAATATAATGTTCCAGTATGTGCTTATTGAACAATAGACTTATGATTTTTTAAATGTTACTTACATACTACTGTAGATTACCTAGTGGGGATAGGCTCCACCGGCAACTCGGGAGATAGGGGTACAGCTGGATACCTATAACAACTGGTAACATACAATGTTTTACTTGAAAGTGCACACTTGGGTATTGGACACAATTGACACCAGTCATCACATATGTCGGTATTGCTTGTAATAAAAAAAAACAAAAAACATTGTTGAATAGTGAAGAAGTGTGGTGAACATTACATTACATGTAACATCTCATTAACATAATACCTGCTTCTTCATCTGGCTTTGGGTCACACCAGGTCTCTGACCCCAGGTATTACCCAGAATTAATTCGGATGCATAACCTGCTTCATATGCCTGTGCGTAGGAGGTTTATGGCAGCTTCAGCTCCTCGCCCCTCTCATTCCCCCACATGTCTTAGCTCAGTGCCATTTTTTCTTGTAAACTTTGCATTCATGTCCGTATATTTCTTCGTGCAGTCTTGTACAATACAGTACGTTTAAACTGCGCCCCAACTGCTGCAGCTTTCCATTTTGCATATCTGATGGACCACGGATGTTTTTGCTAACTGTGACCCAGAATGACTGTCATTACCAGGTTAGTATTCTGTACTGATACATTATTTTATTTTCAGAAAATGTTACGCTATGGAGCCTCTGCCTCTCGGCTGCATCACTGCCATGTGCGTTGGGGAGACAGTTGCCTCCCCTGGGCCTGCTGCTTTGCCCATTCCCTCTCTGCTCCTCCATGCCCCCTCTAACCATACACCTCTCTCATTTCCAACCTTTCATTCCCCTGTCATTCTACAATGGCTTTTTGCTGCACTCACATTGTACCAGCCTCTCTACTCCGCTCCTCACTCTCTCATCATACCTTCACATCACCACCTCCTTCAACTCCTCCACTCTTGACTCTCCTCACACTCCCCCACTTCCTGCCCTCACTGCTCCTCCACACCATCTCCAATGCCTTACTCCTCCTCACACACTCTGCACAATGGCTCCTCCACTCCTCCACCATTCTTGTTCCCCTCACACTCTCTACTCCTCTATTCCTCACTTTCTCAGACTCCCTACACTCTGACACCTCTCACACTCCTTACCAACACTCACTCCACTTCTTTTCACCTCACTCACCTCACACGCTCCCACTTCCTGACTCCTCTCACACTCCTACCAATGCACCTTCCACTCCTCCCACTTCTAATTCCCCCTCACACTCCTCTACTCCTCTTTTCACACTCCCCCCACACTCCCTGCACTCTCTAGGTCCTTACTCCTGCTCAACACTCCTCTTCTCCTCTCCTCCTAACACTACCTCCACTCCTCACCCCTCCTCCCCTAGCTCCACTCCTCACTCTTACACTCTCAGCAGTCACTCCACTCACTCCATCTCTTCATCTTTCACTCTCACACTACACTAAACCTACTTAACACAATAACACAACAAATAGGAAACCAGACAAAAGACACACAATGTCAAAATACAAGCAAAAATCAGACAGTCCAAGCACACATGCACCCACTCAGACAACAACGACCACAGGACAACTCCGCAGACCCTCAAAAAGCCCTAATAAGCAAACAAACCTCCAAAATCTCTGTAGCCAATGCTCCCTACCTCCCAAAAGCACTGACAACATGTGTCAACAAATCAGTGGTTTATATATTCTACTATAGTCTCCGAATGCTTTTCTTACATTTTAGAACCAGTCCGTGACATGGCCACCATTTTAACGTCAATGACACATGTATCGCAAAAACTAACTTTCATTGCACATTGTTTACTAGAATTATTGATGTATGTCTAACTATTTTTGCAGCATATGAGATTAACTTTTCATGAGCCTAGGACTAAGTTTCCACCAGTGCCCCTCCCCCCCCTCTTTCTCTTACACAACTCCTCCTCTGCTCTTTCACCCAACATTCTCCTCCCTCACTCTCCTTTGTTCACTCAGTCTTTCTCCACACCCCCCCCCTTACACCCCCATCTGCTCCTCTCTCTCCTTCTCTATTCTCCTACTCTCTCTTCCCCTCTTCCCCCTGCTTTCTCTCCATGTCTCCCATCTCTCTCTCACATCCTCTCTCAACTCTGTGCCTCCCTCTCTCTCCCTCTCACTCACACACACACACCACACACATTCCACCAATCCCACAATCCACAATACATCACTCTCCACAATCAACCCCCACACCACCATACCCACACAATACCCCCTCACACCACTCATCCCCAATCCTCCCGCCCCACCCCCCACCACTTCCCCCGCATCTCCCCCCCCCTCCCTCCTCTCGCCCTCTCCCCTCCTCCCCCCCATCCCCTCCCACCCCTACCCCCCCCCCCCCCTACCCACCCTCCCAATACCCCCACACTACCCACCCCCCCCTCCTCCCCCAATCCCCTCCCCCCGGCTCCATTTCACCGCTTCCCAATAGCCACACAAAACATCCCCCCCAACCCCACAATAACCATACATATTCATATACAACACAAACATTACCTTGTGCTCGGGTAGCACACACTGTCCTGTGCACGGATTCAAGTTGGGGCGGCGGCGAGGGAGGTGCGGCCTGATGGTCCAGCAGGGGAGGGCAGGCCCGCCTGCAGCAGCATCTGGGGAGAGCTGGGGGCCCAGCAACAATCAATGCCACGTCTAGTTGGGCTCAACTTCAATTGCTGGCAGGACCCCGTACCCCCCGTTTCAATGGGCCCAGGACAGTTGTCTCGTCTCTTCCTCCTGTCGGTGGCCCTGACTGGCAGTATCGCACTTTATGAATAAGTCCCACTGTGAGATATTTTTGCTTTGCCATTTCGGGGGGTCTGTTATTAATGCAAAGAAAAGTGTGCTGCGGTGCATGGCAATTAAAGAAAATGTTTTTCTGTTTTTGGCTGTAAAGAAGTTTAGACCATAGCAGGCTATAATTGTGCAGTGGGAAGCGTCGTTATTCTGCCTGAACAGAGCAAACAATAATTGTAACTTCTTTTTTTTTTACAATGTCACATAAGTAAATTGCAAATTGAAAAACAACAGTTATTTTTTTATTTTTTTAGAGAGGGATTTTTCCTCTAGTTAGCATTTTAAAGCGGCTTCTATGCGAATATGTCAGGCCATTGGTGCAATTTTTGATTAGCCATATTTTGCTGCTGTGTATCCTCATCCCATAAATAAAGAAACTCTTGATAAATATACTAGTCTATGAGATAGCATTGGCAAACACAAGTTACCAACCCTCAATGCTTCCTATTTCATACTCATGCCACCCAATTGTTTTCATTTTTTGGTGTTTGAAAGTTTTCTGATTATCTTTACCTAGAGTCAGAGATTTATAATAGCAATTAAGGGCATGATTTATGTTAGTAAACTTTTGCTTCTGTACATGTCCGTGATGACATGCTACTATACGCGCTGATTATTTAAAATGTCCAGCAAGTTTGGTTATTGCTGTATTAACCACTTGAAAACAGATATATAAACTCACTGTTATTTTTGTGAGTCTCACTGATTCGGAATGTCCCACACATCCACTGAATTCTGTGGGAGCTGATGCTAGAAATGTGTGCGGAC
>WSYH01012265.1:0-19129 GCA_036426205.1 Ascaphus truei | reverse complement strand
ACTCAAACCAATGAATTAGACACCTTAAGAATGGTAAACATAAAAGACAAGAGAATTAAATTCAAACAATATCTGAAATAACCATAAAACGCATTGAGCTAACATAACAACATAACTACAAACGAACACCAATCGCAAACATTTTATTACCATTAAGCAGTGAAAAACAAACATCACATCCCATAAGAAATTGAAATAAAAAAACCCAACAGCAATACCAAGCCACAAATGCCCCCAAATATTGTCATAATATGTATAATCTGTACCCTAAGTGTATAGATTATATATATTATCAGTCAATGTGCCCCCCCAAAAATAAAAAACACATCCAATGAAGAAACCTGTAAAAGAGACATTTACAAACTTTCAATATATAACTTACATAAGAAGTGGTGGCCCTCACGTACCTTGAAGGCCTCCAACAGCATCCGATGGCAATCCCGCCATAAGATCGGATCAGGTACCCAAATTCTTTTTTTCTTCTTTTTATCACCTTCTTTTCTATCTTAATCTGTCTAATCTCTAATCTTATCTGAATTTCATGTTCATCTTCTATCTTCATCTGTCAATCCAGATACCCAATGTTAAATCCCAACCGATGTGTCTGTCGTCTTTTGGGTCAAATGAGGCGTCACGGCTTAAATAGGGCTTGTGACGTCACATTCAGCCTCATGTTCCACTTGAATTTGTTTTTTTACTGACGTCACTTAAAGGGAATGATGCAGCCAATCAAAATGGCTGGCTTCATTTGCCTTTAAGATGACTTCACTAAATCCAAGATGGCCGGCGTCACATGGTATTTCAGCCAATCAGAGTGTGGAATTGGTTCCACGATCTGATTGGCTGAATACCATGATGAGCGCCGGCTTTTCGCCGTCATCTTAAAGGCAAATGAAGCACAGCCATCTGATTGGTTCTGGCATCATTCCCTTTAAGTTGACGTCTGTTTAAAAAAAAAAAAAATTAAAGTGAACATGGTTTGAACGCCAATCAGTGTGGCTGTTTAACCATTTTGAGTGAAATGTGATGTCAACAAGCCCTATTTAACGGCGGTCCGGCGCCTCATTTGAGCCCAATGAAGACGACCACAGACAACATCGGTTGGGATTTACCATGGGGTTTTTTGGATTGACAGATGAAGATAGAAAGAATAAAGAAGATCAAAATGGTGACAGATAAGATAGAAGAAGGTGATTAGAAAAAAAGAAAAAAGAAGATTTGGGTACCTGATCGGATCTTCATAGCGGATGGCATCGATGCTTTTGGAGGCCTTCAAGTATGTGAGCTTCTGTTACCCCAGGAGTCGGAGGGCCACCGCTTCTAATGGTAAGTAAGTAATATATTGAATGTTTGTAATGTCTCTTTTACACGGTTTCTTCATTGGATGTTGTTTTTTTTATTTTTGGGGGGAGGCACATTGACTGATAAGTATATAATCTGTACTACTTTAGGGTACAGATTAATACATTATTATGTACAATATTTGGGGATGGCATTGTTGGGTTGGTATTGCTGTTGGTTTTTTAATTTCAATTTCTTATGTGGAGTGAGTTTGTTTTTTTTTTCCTGCTTAATGGTAATAAAATGTTGCGATTGGTGTTCGTTTGTAGTTCATGTTGTGTATTATGTTAGCTAATGCGTTTTATGGTTATTTCAGATATTGTTTGAATTTATTTCTTTGTCTTTAATGTTTACATTCATTATATGTTGTAGTAATTCATTGTGTTTGACTGTATTGTTACATTCGATTGTTGGTAGTTGGTTTAGGAATTAATTGGTGTTTTTTTTTTTTTTAATTGTTATGGTTCTATTTTATCATTTTGATGTGTTTTGTTGTAGTCATTGGATTAGCTGGCTACTGTTTTTATTACTTTATTAGGTATGCTAATGCGTTGTTTAATATGGGAAATGAATCTATATTACCTATCTGTTAATAATATTAGTTATTTTGCACTTATTGTACTGTATGGTTAGGGGTGGTTTGTATTTACTGTAGGTTAGAAATAAAGGTTTTAGTATTTTTGTAGGCACAACATTGTGCTACCGACAATTATCTGTACTGTATGTGTATAGGGCGGAGGGGGGGAGGGCCGGAGGGGAGGTCATGTATTGTGTTTGTTTAAATCTTTTTATATATATGTGTTTCATAGTGTAGATGGCAGGGGGTCTCCGGACTGAACCGCATTGGTTCAGGTCCAGAGGACCCATACTTCAGAGAGATACAGGCGGGGTGTGATGGGGTGCCAGTATCCCGCACTTTCAAGCGTCCGAGTCACGTGAACCGGACATTGAACATTCTGAGCGGGATACTGGCACCCCATAACGGGGCCTGTATCTCTGAACGTAGGGATCCTCGACCTGAAACCAATGCTGTTCAGCTCCGGAGACCCCCCTGCTCATGTACACTATTATTCAAATGTATTTATTTAGTGTACGATCGCCTGTACAGCTTGCATGGAGATGGCAAATCTCCATGCAAATGTTAAATGCGGTTTTTTTTACTATTCAGCTAGGTACGGAAAGTTTCAGTTAGGCGCTAGCAGAATACGGAGGGAAACACATTGCACTGCACGATAAGCCTTGTTCGTGGTACGTCCGATAGAAATATGGTCGTCTGAGGGCCTTTGTGTGAATCGCGCGCCGGCTCATTTTTTTATCGGACGTGATAATTTTTTCAGGCCGGCGCGAAAGCACGGAGCTTAGTGCATAGCCCCCTATGAGATAGATGCTAAAGATTATCAGTATGGCCGCCTTCTTCAGTTAGTTCTTTCCAATGAAGTGGGAAAAAGTGAAGTGACTGACACCCGCGACAAAACGTATCCTATATATTCTTCCTACCAAAGGGTTCACTGATTGACAGAAATATAAGGGAACCTATTTAATATTTGACGTATTAGCAGAGAGAAACTGAGAGCTATTAGGTTTTCCCTGCGACATGTAACGCACAAAAATAACTATAACCATTAAACCTGGTGGAGAAAAATCCAATCACTGCAAACATCCGTATAAATTATGTCTTTCTTTCCTAGCCCCCAAGCTTGTGCAACGCCTGTTCACAAACGACGTCCTGCAGAGTGGGTCGATGTAAGGCTAAGACGAAGTTCCATACTGTGAGGTCTTTGCCTTAGCAGCTCTAAGTGAGTACCCTCCTTTCCAGCTCGGTTAGAGTTGACGCACGCAATGGTGGTTTCCAAACATGACCAAATGAAAACCCAATGATTTAGTTATTCCTTTGATTAGTACATATCATATAGTGTTGGCATTAACTTGGTGGTTCACAATGCCAAAGTTACTCAAGCTACCAGCAGAAAAATCTTATTCTAACCACTACTTTTTTTATTATTATGTTTATTATTATATGCAGAACACGTTCAGTGGAAAGATAAAACATTTTAGAGTTAAACTCGCGTTAGTTTCTTGAGGGACTTATGAGAGACATTTGAAAGCCAAATCAATCTTTATCTGGAATGGTAGGAGTTTAGAAATCATTATGTTATAGAAAAGAAAACAGGAGATTGTATTAGGACAAAATAGAAGTGTTGTCAAAGAACTACAGAACCAAATTCCTCACAATTGAAGTTAGGATAAAATACAGCAGCACAGGGTAACTAAGTTTAACAACACCTATTTTTCCATAAATCTGCACAGAAAACCTTCCATAACATGAAAGGAAAGAATATCTCTATTAGAGAGAAAATAGATAACTTAGAAACAAAAATACATCTCAGCTACTGCTATCTCACTAGTTTTCAATATGCTTCTTGTCTTCTTCCAGCTACTCCTCACCAAAAAAATAACAAAATGCGAAAAACTGCCAGTGCTGCCAGGAAACAGACAGTGAGGAACAAGAGGTGTGATGCTCGCGGTCTTGATGGGACTATCTTGCTCTACCCAACTACCTACGTGCTGAGTTTGTGGCTGTGAGCCAGTCGAGTGCATATTGTGGAATCTGTTCCATGAAACCCTCCATCGCAGCTCTCCTCTTTAAATCCCCGGTCTTTCTGAAATCATCTGGCATCTCTAACACCCCTCCTCTTTTTATATCTCAACGGAGCCATGGAGAATTGGCACAGCGACCAGACCCAGATATATGCCCTTTTCCAAAGCTGGTGTATACCCATATTCAGCTATTTTGTGACTACGTTACATACCAAGCTTTTTTAAGTATGCCTTTACTGTATGAACCTCCACCCCCTTAATATGCACCTGTTTCTAATCTAGCCTAGGTGAGTATGGACATCTGATATTTGCCCTGGGGCCTCCACACCCCAGCGTCAGAGCAGGACATCCTTTACTAGCATCTCTTCTTGAAAAGACATGAAACATAATGATTTAATATAAAATCCCACACACGGTTGTTACTCAGATGTGTGTAACTGAAAGTTGCCACATCAGAAATTGTGTGCATTCGTCAGCTTAGTCTCCGACAATACTCTGGGCTTTGTGGCGAAATAGTCATCTCGCTTAATACAGCTCAACCCCATTTTTAACGCTATGACTGGAGTACAAAGAATTAATCACGCTTAAGATCGCGTTAGAAATATGTACAATTGGACGTAGAACCTCCACAGGAGCGGTGATAGCGGAGCACAGCCTAAGAAGGATGTCACGGGAATATCCAGCCGTGGAATTAAAAAAAAAAAAAAAAACTTCTTTATTTGAACAACCATGTGCACTATTCCACCGGCTGGTATCCCGTGACATCCTTTCTGTATGGCTGTGCTCCGCATACACCGTTCCTGTGAGGTTCTACGTCCTACTAAATACAAGCAGACGCCACGCCGATTGACAGTATGCAAGACATCTCATGTGAGTTACCATTTCAATTTGGGAGGTATAATCACGATGGATGTTCAACGTTTTAGAACTGTCCTCATTGGGAGTGATGTAGTGGAGCCAATCATCTCCATTTACAGCACTCACCGGGACATCATTATTTGTCTATTTATAAGCGCCGCACCTATATACCACAGCACTCACCTGACTGAGATTTCTTTGGCTTGGTATTGATCTTCAATCAAGATATTTGCCTAATTTTATCAAGACTTTTACCCTTAGTCATTAGAAGCACTATATGTTGAACTCTGTTCTATTACCCTGCATAATGTACATTGGATGCTTGTACAATAAAGTATTTAAGACACCAATAATCGTGTTGTAAATATTCAATAATACGAAAATTGGGGAGCCACACTTGATCGCGTTAAGCGGATTCGCGTGTGTACGGATCGCGCTATAACGGGTTGAGCTGCCATCATACATTTTTTTCCAAACCCGATTCCAAGCCAAATTCTGCACACAGTATGTATGTAATATAGTCTCCTATACTGTATGGCGTGGATAGTGTTCATATGGCTGACATAGACTTTTGCAGTCACAATGAGTCTCTGCACATAGAGTTTACAATATGTAACCCAGATGCCGAGAAGATAAAATGACTTGCCCAAAGTCACACAGGAGAGCGGACACTCAGATTTAAAAATGGTACGCTGACATTCAAAGGCCGTGGAAATTCACCTCTTCGCTACTCCTTTCACCTGTTTGATAATACAGTATGATAGTTATTCCATTGATAATTACAATAACTTAGTCCCCGCAATGCTTCCTCTGCTGAACGTAATCAGCCTAATTTGTATCCATAAAACTTTCCCAAAAATCCCTAAATTTTGTATTCCAAACAACTCTCCCTAGATATTAAGAGAGATTTTAAAAAAATCTGTGCTGTCCTAAAAACCTCTCCCCTGATAAGGAGGACAAAAAAAGAGCATACATAAAGGCTAGCACCTACAACAATACAATGTATAATGCAAGTTGTGCCAAAATTACATTAATATGAAAGCTCAAATGTATGATGAGTCAACCCTCTTTAGTCGCTCGATCCGTTAGCAACGCGAATCCGCTTATAACGCGATGTGGAAGGGTGGTCTCCCAATTTTCATATTCATGAATACTTACCAACACGATTATTGGTGTCTAAAAATACTTTATTGTACAATGCATACAATTGTTCAATATTTCTAACGCGATCGCTATAATCGCGATTTCCATTACTTGGACCGAAGCACGCATTATTGGGTGGTTGAGCCGTATTATATTTGCAAAAAAAATCTAAATATACTGATAAGTCCAGAAGAAATGTCTCGAAGAAAAAATTTCTGCAGCCTAAAAAAACCTGGGTTCTCTCGTAAACCCATTAGGAAAGGTTGACGTACTGGCAGTTTCTCTTGAGCACGGGATGATGTTCCAGAAGAGTGGAGTGAAACAAGAAAGCTACAAAGAACATCTAGTGTAGATGTTCAGGGAAAGAACGCACAGCTTGGCTGATGCCTATAGAGTTTAAAATCACACTTTAAGTCATCTTAATAATAATGGCATGTTCTGTATAGCGCTGCCTGTTTTCACAGAGTCACCATTGGTGAGGCAAGGGTCCATAGCCCTGTGAGCTTACAGTCTATGATTTGGTGCTGAGGCACGGGAGATAAATGACTGCCAAGGTCACAAGGAGCTGACACCGGACTTGAACAGGGTGTCCCCGCTTCCACACTCGTGCAGTCTTTACATCACTGAAGCCGCTCCATTTCCAAGGAGTTTTATTTACATCATTCCGCATTTACCAACGTTTCAGAGCATAAAATACAACGACGCACTAAAGGTGAGTTATACTTGTAGGAGCATGCAGCAAAGTTTGTGGGTGTTTTTTCTGAACATATTACATATCCTGTATGTACTGTTGTTCTTCTTTTTTCGACATATCTCTGGAACATCATCCCCGCCCAACAGAACCTACCCAACCACCGTCAAACTCTATGGGGGCAAGATCATTTTGCGACTACAAAAGTCTAGTATCAGCACTATGAATATCCAACGACCATATAGTATAAGAGAGACTATGACTATACATACTGGGTGTGCGAGAATTGGCTTGGAATCGGTTTGGAAAAAATGTATGATCTGTAGTGAATGACTATTTCCGCACCGACGCACCCAGAGATCTGAATAACCCCCGAATTCGAGTTAACTATCAATGAAACAATTCCCTCCTGGACTACTAAACATTCCACGCAATGCTTGAAAACCCCCTTGATATTTCCTTGAACCAACTATTGTGCCTTGTGTTGACACAAGTTGCACCCATCCCTAAACGGTGTGCTCACCTTTTAGCACGCCTTTAATCTCATTAATAATCTTGAATAGAGTTCGAGGTTTTGAACACTTCTGAATCTGGGTCAAGAGGGTTAGGCTCCTATTTAAATTTTGTGGAGGTGTTCCCCAGTGCTGTGGAAGAATACAGCTCCATTCATAATAAATGGGACTACAGGGTTGTCCAGCACGGTTAGCCAGCAGCGTTATGAACAGGGTAATCAGAGAAAGCGACAGTTACTGGAATAATACATCCCTCCAGTAGTTTACATTACGGCTCGAGGAATCCCATTTTGTGATTCTACACACTCTACACAGTGCCCCCAAATATTGTCATAATAATGTATTAATCTGTACCCTAAAGTGGTATAGATTAATATATTATCAGTCAATGTGCCTCCCCCAAAAAATAAAAAAACACATCCAATGAAGAAACCTGTAAAAAGAGACATTTACAAACTTTCAATATATAACTTACCATAAGAAGTGGTGGCCCTCACGTACCTTGAAGGCCTCCAACAGCATCCGATGCCATCCGCCATGAAGATCCGGATCAGGTACCCAAATCTTCTTTTTTCTTTCTTTAATCACCTTCTTCTATCTTCATCTGTCACCATTTATTGATCTTCTTTATCTTCTATCTTCATCTGTCAATCCAAAATACCCAATGTTAAATCCCAACCGATGTTGTCTCGTCGTCTTCTTGGGCTCAAATGAGGCGTCACGGCCTTAAATAGGGCTTGTGACGTCACATTCAGCCTCATGTTCCGACTTGAATTTTTTTTTTTACTGACTCACTTAAAGGGATGATGCCGCCAATCAAATGGCTGTGCTTCATTTGCCTTTAAGATGACTCACTAAATCCAAGATGGCCGGCGTCACATGGTATTTCAACGCCAATCAGAGTGTGGAATTGGTTCCCACGATCTGATTGGCTGAATACCATGTGACGCCGGCTTTTCGCACGTCATCTTAAAGGCAAATGAAGCACAGCCATTCTGATTGGCTGGCATCATTCCTTTAGTTGACGTCTTTTAAAAAAAAAAAAAATTAAAGTCGAACATGGTTTGAACGGCCAATCAGGTGTGGCTGTTAACCATTTTGAGGTAAATGTGATGTCACAAGCCCTATTTAAAGGCGCGTGGCGCCTCATTTGAGCCGCAAGAACGACACAGCCAACATCGGTTGGGATTTACCATGGGGTTTTTTGGATTGACAGATGAGATAGAAGATAAAGAAGACCATAAGTGGTGACAGATAAGATAGAAGATGGTGAATTAAGAAAAGAAAAGAAGATTTGGGTACCTGATCGGATCTTCATAGCGGATGGCATCGGATGCTGTTTGGAGCCTTCAAGTATGTGAGCTTCTGTTACCCCAGGAGTCGGAGGGCCACCGCTTCTAATGGTAAGTAATTATATGAATGTTTGTAATGTCTCTTTTTACCGGTTTCTCATTGGATGTGTTTTTTTTATTTTTGGGGGGAGGCACATTGAACTGATAATATATAATCTGTACTCACTTAGGGTACAGATTAATACATTATTATTACAATATTTGGGGTCATTTGTGGCTTGGTATTGCTGTTGGTTTTTTTAATCAATTCTTATGTGGATGTGATTGGTTTGTTTTTTCCTGCTTAATGGTAATAAAATGTTTCGATTGGTGTTCGTTTGTATGTTCATTGTTGTATTATGTTAGCTAATGCGTTTTATGGTTATTTTCAGATATTGTTTGAATTTATTTCTTTGTCTTTAATGTTTACATTCATTAATGTTTAGTAATTCATGGTTTGATGTATTGTTACTATTCATTTTGAGTTGGTTTAGGAATTAATTGGTTTAATTGGTTAATGGTTTAATTAATTCATTGTTGATGTTGTTACTGCTTGTAGTCATTGGATTAGCTGGCTACTGTTTTTATTTACTTTATTTAGGTATGCTAATGCAGTGTTTAATAATGGGCAAATAATCTATTATCCATATCTGTATAATAGTTATTTTGCACATTATTGTACTGTATGTGTTAGGGGGGTGTATTTACTGTAGTTAGAAATAATGTTTAGTATTTTTGTAGGCACAACATTGGTACCGCAATTATTGTACTGTATGTGTTAGGGCGGAGGGGGGAGGGAGGGAGGTCATGTATTGATGTTTGTTAAATCTTTTTTTAATATATATGTGTTTCATAGTGTAGATGTGCAGGGGGTCTCCGGAGCTGAACCGCATTGGTTTCAGGTCCGAGGACCCCATACTTCAGAGAGATACAGGCCTGGTGATGGGGTGCCAGTATCCCCCGCACTTTCAAGCGTCCGCGTCACGTGACCGGGACATTGAAATTCTGCAGGGGATACTGGCACCCCATAACGGGGCCTGTATCTCCTGAAGTAGGGGATCCTCGGACCTGAAACCAATGCTGTTCAGCTCCGGAGACCCCCTGCTCATGTACACTATTATTCAAATGTATTTATTTAGTGTACGATCGCCTGTAACAGCCTTGCATGGAGATGGCAAATCTCCATGCAAATGTTACATGCGGTTTTTTTTACTATCAGCTAGCGTACGGAAAGTTTCAGTGCGCTAGCAGAGGGAAACACATTGCACGCACGATAAGCCTGTTTCGGGTACGTCCGATAGAAAATGGTCTGAGGGCCTTAGTGAATCGCGCCGCCGGCTTCATTTTTTATCGGACGTGATAATTTTTTTCAGGCCGGCGCGAAAGCACGGAGCTTAGTGCATAGCCCCCTATGAGATAGATGCTAAAGATGTCTACAGTATGGCCGCTCTAGTTAGTCTTTTCCAATGAAGTGGGAAAAAGTGAAGTGACTGACACCGCGGACAAAACGTATCCTATATATTCTTCCTACCAAAGGGTTACAGTGACAGAAAATAAAGGGAACCTATTTAATCTTTGACGTATTAGCAGAGAGAAACTATGAGCTATTAGGTTTTCCCTGTGCCCATGTAACGCACAAAACTATAACCATTAAACCTGGTGGAAAAATCTCCAAATCACTGCCAAACAGTCCCAGTAAATAATGTTCTCTTTCTCTAGCCCCCAAGCTTTGCAAACGCCTGTTCAAAACGACGGTCCTGCAGAGTGGGTCGTGTAAGGCTACAGAAGACGTTCCATACTGTGAGGGTCTTTGCCTTAGCAGCTCTAAGTGAGTACCCTCCTTTCCAGCTCTGTAAGAGTTGAGGCCGCAATGGTGGTTTCCAACATGACAAATGAAAACCCAATGATTTAGTTATTCCTTTGATTAGTACATATCATATAGTGTGCATTAACTTGGTGGTTCACCAATGCAAAGTTACTAAAAGCTACAGCAGAAAAAATCTTATTTTTAACACTACTTTTTTTTATTATTATTTTTATTATTATATGCAGAACACGTTCAGTGGGAAAGATAAAACATTTTAGAGTTAAACTCCGTTAGGTTTCTTGAGGGACTTTGAGAGACATTTGAAAGCAAATCAAATCTTTATCTGGAATGGTAGGAGTTAGAAACTACATTATGTTATAGAAAGAAAACAGGAATTGTATTAGGACAAAAAATAGAAGTGTGTCAAAGAACTACAGAACCAAAATTCCTCACAATTGAAGTTAGGATAAAATACAGCAGCACAGGGTAATAAGTTTTAACAACAACTATTTTTTCCATAAATCTGCACAGAAACCTTCATAACATGAAAGGAAAGAAATATCTCTGTGGAAAAATGTATTAGAAACAAAAATAGCCCGCTATCTGCACTAGTTTGTCTAATATGCTTCTTGTCTTCTTCGCAGCTACTCACCAAAAAATAACAAAATGGACAGAAACTGCCAGTGCTGCCAGGAACAGACAGTGAAGGAACAAGAGGTGATGCTGCAGTGTCTTGATGGGACTATCTTGCTCTACCCAACTACCTACGTGCTGAGTTGTGGCTGTGAGCCAGTCGAGTGCATATTGTGAATCTGTTCCATGAAACCCTCCCATCGCAGCCTCTCCTCTTTAAATCCCCGGCTTTCTGAAATCATCTGTGCATCTCTAACACCCCTCCTCTTTTTATCATCTCAAACGGAGCCATGGAAATTGGCAGCAGAGACCAAGCCCAGATTATATGCCCATTTTCCAAAGCTGCTGTATACCCATATTCAGCATATTTTGTGACTACGTTACATACCAAGCATTTTTTAAGTATGCCTTTACTGTATGAACCTCCACCCACCTTTAATACACCTGTTATCACTAGCCTTTCAGTGCAGATGGACATCTTGATATTTTGTCCTGGGCCTCCCACCTCCCAGCTTCAGAGCATGACATCCTTTACTAGCATTCTTCTTTCTATGACAAACGAATAAATCCCACACACGGTTGTTACTCTTGATGTACCTGAAAGTTGCAATCAGAAATGTGTGCCATTCTCAGGCTAGTCTCCTACAATCTCTGGGTGTGGCGAAATAGTCATTCGCTAATACAGCTCAACCCTCTTATAACGCTATGCTTGGAGTCCAAAGAATTACATCACGCTATAAGATCGCGTTAGAAATAATGTACAATTGGACGTAGAACCTCCACAGGAAGCGGTGATGCGGAGCACAGCCATACAGAAAGGATGTCACGGGATACCAGCCGGTGGAATTAAAAAAAAAAAAAAAAAACTTCTTTATTTGAACACCATGGTGCAGATATTCCACCGGCTGGTATCCCGTGACATCCTTTCTGTATGGCTGTGCTCCGCATCACCGCTTCCTGTGGAGGTTCTACGTCCTACTAAATACAGCAGACGCACGCCGATTGAAGTATGCAAGACATCTCATGTGAGTTACCATTTCAATTTGGGAGGTATACATCAGATGGATGTTCAACGTTTTAGACACTGTCCTCATTGGGAGTGATGTAGTGGAGCCAATCATTCTCCATTTACAGCACTCACCGGGACATCATATATTTGTCTATTTATAGCGCCCACCTATATACCACAGCACTCACCTGACTGAGATTTCTTTTGCTTGGTATTGATCTTCAATCAAGATTTATTTGCCTAATTTGTCTTATCAAGACTTTTTACCCTTAGTCATTAGAAGCACTATTGTTGAACTCTGTTCTATTACCCTGCATAATGTACAATTGTATGCATTGTACAATAAAGTATTTAAGACACCAATAATCGTGTTGTAAAGTATTCATAAATACGAAAATTGGGAGCCACACTTGCATCGCGTTATAAGCGGATTCGCGTTGTAACGGATCGCGCTATAACGGGGTTGAGCTGCATCATACATTTTTTTTCCAAACCCGATTCCAAGCCAAATTCTGCACACAGTATGTATAGTAATAGTCTCTCTTATACTGTATGGCGTGGATAGTGTTCATAGTGCTGTACATAGACTTTTGCAGTCACAATGAGTCTCTGCACCATAGAGTTTACAATATGGTACCCGAGATGCCGGAAGATAAAGTGACTTGCCCAAAGTCACAAGGAGAGCGGACACTCAGATTTAAAAATGGTACGCCGACATTCAAAGGCCGTGGACATTACCTCTTCGCTACTCCTTCAACCTGTTTGATAATACAGTATGATACAGTTATTCCATTGATAATTACAATAATTAGTCCCCGCAAATCTTCCTCTGCTAGAACGTAATCAGCATAATTTGTATCCATAAAACTTTCCCAAAAAATCCCTAAACTGTGTATTCCAAAAAACTCTTCCCTAGATATTAAGAGAGATTTTAAAAAAAATCTGTGCTTTCCTAAACCTCTTCCCCTGATAAGGAGGAAAAAAAAAGAGGCATACATAAAGCGCTAGCACTAAACAATACAATGTATAAATGCAATGTTGTGCAAAAATTAAATAGATATACAGCTCAAAATGTATGATGCAGCTCAACCCCGTTTTAGCGCGATCCGTTACAACGCGAATCCGCTTATAACGCGATGTAAGGGTGGCTCCCAATTTTCATATTTATGAATACTTTACAACACGATTATTGGTGTCTAAAATACTTTATTGTACAATGCATACAATTGTTCAATATTTCTAACGCGATCCGCTTATAACGCGATTTCATTCTTTGGACCCGAAGCACAGCATTATTAGGGGGTTGAGCCGTATATTGTGCAAAAAAAATCTAAATATACTGATAAGTCCAAAGAAATGTCTCTGAAAGAAAAAAATATTCTGCAGCCTAAAAAAACCTGGGTTCTCTCGTAAACCCAATTAGGACATGGTTGACGTACTGCAGGTTCTCTTGAGCACGGGATGATGTTCCAGAAGATATGTGGAAACAAGAAAGACAAAGAACATATAGTGTAGTATGTTCAGGAAAGAACGCACAGCTTGCTGATGCTCCTATAGAGTTTAAAATCACACTTTAGTCATCTTAATAATAATAGCATGTTCTTGTATAGCGCTGCTAGTTTCACAGAGACATTTTGCAGGCACAGGTCCCTGCCCTGTGGAGCTTACAGTCTATGATTTTGGTGCCTGAGGCACAGGGAGATAAAGTGACTTGCCCAAGGTCACAAGGAGCTGACACCGGGACTTGAACCAGGTTCCCCTGCTTCACACTCAGTGCCAGTCTTTACTCACTGAGCCGCTCCATCTCCAAGGAGGTTTATTTACCATTCCGCATTTACCAACGTTTCAAGCATAAAACTCAAGACGACTAAAGTGTGAGTTTAACTCTGTAGGAGCATCAGCAAGTTTTGTGGGGTTTTTTTCTGAACATATTACACTATACTGTATGTACTTTGTCTTTCTTTTTTCGACATATCTTCTGGAACATCATCCCGCGCCCAACAGAACCTACGCCAACCACCTGTAAACTCTATGGGGCAGAGACTCATTGCGACTACAAAAGTCTATGTACAGCACTATGAACACTATCCACGCCATATAGTATAAGAGAGACTATTACTATACATACTGTGTGCAGAATTTGGCTTGGAATCGGGTTTGGAAAAAATGTATGATATTAGTGAATGACTATTTCGCAGCACCCAGAGATTCTGATAACACCGAATTCGGTACATCACTGAAAAATTCCCCCTGACATTATAAACATTCCACGCAATGCTGAAACCCCCTTGATATTTCCTTGAAAACTATTGTGCCTTGTGTTGACAAAGTCTGCCCCATATTCCCTAAACGGTGCTCACCTTTAGCACGCCTTTAATCTCATTAATTTGAATAGAAGTTCAGGTTTAGCACACTTCAGTGAATCTGGGCTCAAGAGTTTCAGGCTCCTATTTAATATGTTGTGGAGGTGTTCCCCAGTGCTGGAGAAGAATACAGCTCCATTCAAATAAATGGGACTACAGTGTTGTCCAGCACAGGTTAGCAGCGTTATTGAACAGGGTAATCAGAGAGACGACAGTTACTTGGACATAATAAATCACTCCAGTAGTTACATTACTGCTCGATAATCCCATTACTCTTACTTAAAGACAAAATAATTTGATAATAACCAAACTCCTCTGGAGCCCCAATTCTGTGAAAATTGACAGTGTATTTATGTGTGCCTGTCGATGTTGAGGGGGAAGGGAGATATGCACACGTTTCTTATAATCACTGTATTGTGAAATACTGCAGCAGAAAAGGCTTTCCAAATGCATTGTGAAAACTTGCTATTTAATTCTGCTTTCCTTGTGCCCTGTAAGGGATCTCACATGACTGTGAATAAATGCTGTTATTGAGATCACAATGCAGCAAATCCCACATGTCAATTCAGGTGTCCGGGTTGGTCAATTCTTACTGGTTGGTTCGAAGTCAGTCTCATCGTCTCACTGGCAGAAGTCAGAACGTTGCCAATAAAATGCTATTGTTTGGTCCAGAACCATTCCATCCTAAGGATTCAGGGGGGTGGAGGTGTCTCCAACATGGAGCACTCCTGATTATTCCTGATTATACCATTGTTTATAGTGTTTCCATAATAACAGCCTGAGCCAATCCCCATGCTCAGTTATCAAAGTCTAAGTAGCTTTAGAATGTTGCACTCATCCTCAATTCATAGGTGAGATCATTTACATGTAACACACACATTTGGGGGGAAATTCTAGTAGTTCAAAATAGCTGTGCTGGCTGTTTTTGGCCGAAAATCACCATTTGAATTTGGGGATTTGGGGGTCAAAATGTTTTTTTGGTTTAATTTTGAACCCTTCACTGCCATATAGACCTGCATCCCACTACAAGGTAACATATTACACAACAACACAGGGGTTAATGCATCAATATTTTTAATTAATAGACTTATTATAGGAACAAAGCTAAATACAAAACTTGTGTAGAATTTAAGTGTAACATAATAATAATAATAATAATAATTTTATTTCATATAGCGCCTTTCTCCCAATGCTGCTCAAAGCGCTTCACAATTACAGTATAGTGCACGATATGCAGCGCATTGGATTGTTACAGACACAGGTCCCTGCCCAGATAAGCTTACAATCTATGTTTTTGGTGCCTGGGGCACATGGAGATATTGTGACTTGCACAAGGTCACAAGGAGTTGACACCGGGTATTGAACCAGGTTCAAACCCAGGGTTATTGTGTTGAGTCAGTACTTTTTCTCACTGAGTCGCTCCTCTTGAAATAGTCACTTGAAATGGTTTTCAATTTAGGGGACAAGGATGATTCAGTTTGAGTTTGCTGCCAAAACTAAATACATATGCGTATATACACCCTGTAGTTACTGTATATACATATACTGTGTCCTTATACATAGTTATGAAATCTATAAAGAAAGCGCAATAAAAATCCTCCTCAGTGTAGCAGTGTTAATACAGCATATTATCAGTAAAACTACATTTAAAATGCACTCCTAAAATGTATTAAGTAAAAACAGCTCTATGTCTCCTATAAACAATGAAAAAGCCATTCATAGCTCAAAAAGACAGCCTTGAGAGATACTGGTAAATCCCTAATAATCCCATGCTATGAAGATGTGTGTGTGTATATATATATATATATCTATATATATAGATATATATTTATCTATCTATATATATATACAGTAAATATAGATCTATATATATATACCTGCATTCATAAGCTGCTGACATTACCCAAACTGTGTATATCTATATATATATATAGGAGGGGTGGAGGTTATCCTCTGGGGAGGTGGGGGGGGTGGGTGGGGGGTTGGTGGAGTGGTTGTATGGGTTGGGGGCTGTTGGTGTTGGGGGGGCAAGGGGATCTGTGATTTTGACAGGGAGGGGAGAGTTGAGGCGCCGCTGGGGAGGGGGACATGTGTATTTGTAGCGGGAGAAGGTGATTTAAGCGGGGAGATTGAGAGAGTGATTTTGAGGGGGTCGTGGTGATTTAGGATCGGGGGAGAGGGTGAATTTGGATCGTTGATATGTTGATTGACGGGAGGGTGAGAAGTATGCGCTGGGACGGGTGAGCGATCAGTTTAAGCGCGCTTGTAGGGGAGAGGGAATGAGCCCTGGAGGGAGAGTGATCCGCTGGGGAGGTGGAGCGTGTGATCCGCGGGGAGGGGAAGAGGTGATTGGCGTGGAGGGGGAAAAGGTGCTTTTGGAGCGAGGGGAGAGAGGGATGGTGTGTGTGTGTGTTTTGTGTGTGTGTGTGGTGTGGATATGTGGTTTCGTATTGTGTGTGTGGTGTGGTTTGTGTGTGGTTATGGGTGTGTGTTTGCTTTTTGTGTGTTAGGTAGTTTGTGTTTTTTCTTAGTGGACGCGCGCGCCTCGGGGCCGAAGAGTGGGTTGGGATGACTCACACACAGCAGTCGATTGCCAGAGGCTGAGACCAATCAAGATTCAACCCGCAGATATCCCCCAACCTCAGAACCCACTTTTTCCCTTTAATAAAGAAAATATAGTCCACCTATTATAAGCTTTGAATAAAAATCATACATAAATAACTTTGAATCTATAATATTTTACTAATGAAATTTATATCACCGATATACATATATTATCATCAGTTAACTTGTCTTATGAAATCGAATAATATAACTCATACGATTAAAACATACCAAACTTGAGGACGTGTGTCATAGATATATAGTAAATCAACAGTCTAATGGAATCTAAATAGCATATAAGACTACTTTTGGATAGAACATTGAAAGCAGAAATAGTATGTTTGAGTCATAAACAAACGGTTTTATAAAACACGTTTTTATAAAAATCTTCATCCCAATCGATATTTATACCAAGAGGGTTCATGGTACCTAAGCTGTACTCCAGTACATGTTCTTATTCTGTTTAGTGTCCCCAACCATGTCTCCCTCCACCGATTGGCGGTCACTGTTATGATCTATCCTTGAAAGGAAAAAGCTTTTTTATAGTCCCCTGTGGACATATTGAAAATGCCTAGGAGACCTGGTTTGGAGTGAAGTCTCTCTTAGATTTGAACGCACGCACAATTTCCATGATTCTATTTTTAAGGTCCTAATGGTACGGACCCACATAACCTTCCCACATCCCAACTCAAGAGGTAACTGTGTAGCTAGAATTGGCAATTGATAGGTATGGAGAGTGTTTTCAACCCTTTGATTACTTCCAGTAATTTTTTTGATTTTTTTGGCTATTACAAATGCTACCAAGTGTCCGCATTAAAAAATCCTTAGGCTTTCTAATCCTTTGCATTAGAACTGGAGTCAAAAGACTAGGGGAAGCGATTACCCAATGTTGTCCTCCTAAGACAATTTAGGTTTTCCTGTCCGACAATAGATACAAATCATGATACTACTTTTTAGAATCCCAATGCTTTGTATATGTTCGATCCGAATCTTACTGTGTGCTTTTGTTGTGTAATAAACAATGGTGTCTCTGCATCTCTATGAAGGGTTTCTTTTTGGAGGTTTCAACATATCCCTTCTATCTAGTTTTTTACCACGAATTAAGCCGCTGTGACATATGGGATATACTAATACCCCTAGATTTACACTGGAGCTAATCTTTTGATTGACACTCAACATTCCTCTGTAAACACAACCGTTCAGTCGTAGTAAAATTGTACCTTTAAGTATCCTTTTTTGAGATATTTTGAACCTGATTGCTGTCTTCTCTAGGTAAGGAATTGCGGCGCTATTTGGCTTCCTATAATGTCAGTTTGGCAATGCATCCCCCGCCTATCCACCATACAACATTAGATTCTAAATAATGAATGGGTCTTGTGATATTTCTCCTGAATCAGTTAGAAATGTAAATACCTTGACCAGTGATTTACGTTTTGAATGAAGTGCTGTGTTCTGGAGTGAAGGAGGTCCCCATCCAGATAAATAGAGGCGTCCGTCTATGTACTCTTTATGTAAAACTTTAATTTGGTGCCTCGAAAATATATCACTAAGATATTTGATTCCCACATCCCATAAAAAAGTGATTAGCAAAGGCCGTTCAAAAGAGTTGCCCAATAGACTGGCCCGAAGTTGTAAATAACATTGTGCATCAAATCTAACATAATTGTTTGTTAGTAAAACTGTGATGGACTCTCATTCAAAAGGGCAGCATAGTGGCTGGCGAAGGTGAAATGATGAGAGTTATGTGTGATGCGGAAATTCCTTGCTCATTTTTGATAATATTGTTAAAGGGTAGGTCACATCACATACACCACATCTGTAAACTCTACCTCCCACTGTACGTATTACGGTCGAATATCAATTGCCTTGAATCTTCAAAAAAGATGCGTGTTTGACTGGTTTGAAGATAATGATCTAATGAAAACGAGAGAGTCCATCTCCCACACGATCCAATGCCTCCAAATGGCCCCGTCGGACGTTGGTGAGATACATGGATCTTTGGGAATTGTGAAATGGACTTGGGATTAGGAGAACATAAAATTCAAATTCCTGTCTTACTAATCAATACACTTCTTCCCAAGGGTCGCGCATGAAATCATTCACATTCATTTAAATAAAAGTGTTAGTGGGGTTCTTGAGGGCAGTCTGCTATAAGCCTGTTCTTAGACAGCAGTCTCAATCTTCCTGTCTGTAAGACTCACATGAATTGTAACAACAAACACTGCGACTACTACAATTT
>WSYH01012264.1:0-19133 GCA_036426205.1 Ascaphus truei | reverse complement strand
TTTTTTTTTTTTTTTTTTTTTGTGGACCTTTGGCCCGTCACTCCGCCTCAGGCCAATGCGAGGTGTGGGGGGCGGGCCAAGGGGGTGGTGTGAGTGTGTGAGGCCAATGAGAGGTGTGCGGGGGCGGGCGGCCCAAGGGACCAATGAGATTGCCGCTAGGGACACCGGACATCCAGGCAGGCAAACATACAGTGCTTTCACTAATATAGTATATAAGATATGTAAGTCCCCGCTCACGCGATGCTCGTGCGCGGGCACACACGCTCACTCGCGCTCGGCGCTTATGTAAACAAAAAAACTAACTATCTAGCGCGTTCAACTACCCGCAATGCCCCCCGCGCACACTTGCGTAAATGCCAGGACACCCGGCGCTCATTCTTGGAGCGCTTCCAAGCATGAGCGCGCTCAGCGCCAGCGGGGCCGCAGCCTTAGTGAGAAGCAGGGGAGAGAAATACATGCGAGGCGGGAGAGTGAGATGGGGTGAGACAGAAGGGAGAGAAACACATGGGAAGGGGGGGGGGGGGGAGGGGGGGCGGGGGGGGTGGGAGGGGGGGGGGGGGGAGCTGCTTAAAATGTTTGTTCTGGGCCCCACGATTTCTGTTGGCGGCCCTGGCACTAAGTCTCCTCAGTTCCCGTCTGCTGACTCCCTGTCAGCTCTCTCTATTTACAGGGGCTCTGCTAGTCCCCTGTCAGCAGACTGAGCGCTCTCCGCTCTCTCCGCTCTCCCTCCCTCCAGGGACCCTCACAGTCTCCTGCCAACACACAGCCTTTACAAAGGCTATCCGGTTCAGAATAACGAGGCTGGGGAGAGGGCAGTAGATATAGCCCTGTCCCTATCAAAATGCCAGCTTGTCTGGAGAGGACCTACCTTGTTCAAATTATACAGTAGTATTGTATTGTATGTCTTTATTTATATAGCGCCATTAATGTACATAGCGCTTCACAGTAGTAATACAGGGGGGTAATCAAATAAATAACAGGTCATATAAATAACAGATCATGGGAATAAGTGCTTTAGACATTAAAGTAACATTAAGGAAGAGGAGTCCCTGCCCCGAGGAGCTTACAATCTAATTGGTAGGTAGGGAGAACGTACAGAGACAGTAGGAGGGAGTTCTGGTAAGTGCGTCTGCAGGGGGCCAAGCTTTATGTATCATGTGTTCAGAAAATCCAGTGCTATTCATATGCTTCTTTAAGCAAGTGTGTCTTAAGGTGAGTCTTAAAGGTGTATAGAGAGGGTGCTAGTCGGGTACTGAGGGGAAGGGCATTCCAGAGGTGTGGGGCAGTCAGTGAGAAATGTTTACGGCGGGAGAGGGCTTTAGATACAAACGGGGTAGAGAGAAGACATCCTTGAGAAGAACGCAAGAGTCGGGATGGTGCATAGCGAGAAATTAGGGATGAGATGTAAGGAGGGGCAGAAGAGTGTAAAGCTTTAAAAGTGAGAAGAATGGAGTGTGAGATGCGGGATTTGATCGGAAGCCAGGAGAGGGATTTCATGAGGGGAGATGCTGAGACAGATCTAGGAAAGAGTAGAGTGATTCTGGCAGCAGCATTTAGGATAGATTGCAGGGGAGACGGTGAGAGGCAGAAGCCGGACGCAGGAGTTCAGTATCAAAGAACGGGAGAGAAGAGGCGCTGAGTCAGCGTTATTTATCAGTCCGGCACGAGAAATTGCGTAATCTTGTGTTATATTGCGGAGGAAAAAGAGACAAGTTTTAGAAATGTTTTGAATGTGAGGGGCGAATGTGAGAGAGGAGTCAAGTGTGACCCCTAGGCAGCGTGCTTGGGCTACTGGGTGAATGATCGTAGTTCCAACAGTAATGTGGAAGGAGGTAGTAGGGCCAGGTTTGGGAGGAAGTATGAGGAGCTCTGTTTTAGCCATGTTGAGTTTAAGGCGACGGAGGGCCATCCAGGATGATATAGCAAAGAGACATTTAGAAACTTTGGTTTGTACAGCAGTTGTAACGTCGGGTGTTGAAAAGTATATTTGTGTGTCGTCAGCATAGAGGTGATATTTAAACCCAAAAGATGTTATTAGGTCACCTAGAGAGAGTGTGTACAGAGAAAAGAGAAGAGGTCCCAGGACAGAGCCCTGGGGTACCCCACAGAGAGATCAATAGAGGAGGAGGAGGTGCTAGCAGAAGAGACACTGAAAGTACGATGGGAGAGGTAAGAGGAGATCCAGGATAGAGCTTTGTTCCGAATACCAAGAGAATGGAGAATATGAAGGAGAAGAGGGTAGTCCACGGTGTCAAATGCTGCAGAGAGGTCGAGTAATATGAGCAGAGTGTAATGACCTCTGTCTTTGGCAGCATGGAGGTCGTCAGTTATTTTAGTGAGGGCTGTTTCCGTGGAGTGAGCAGTGCGGAAGCCAGATTGTAGAGGGTCTAGGAGAGAATAGATGTTGAGAAAATGGAGCAAGCGAGAGAATACAAGACGTTCAAGGAGTTTAGAGGCAAAAGGCAGGAGGGAGACAGGTCGATAGTTAGAAAGACAGGTAGGGTCAAGCTTGCTGTTTTTGAGTAATGGTATGACTGTTGCATGTTTGAAGGAGGATGGAAAGGTTCCAGAGCAGAGGGAGGAGTTAAAAATGTGTGTGAGCGTAGGGATTATAGTAGGAGCAAGAGGTTTTAGGAGATGGGAGGGAATGGGGTCAAGAGGGCAAGTGGTAGAGGGAGAAGAGGCGATCAACAGCAACACATTCTCCTCTGAGACCTGCACCCTGTTATTAGAATACAATTAGTATACGTATTAGGCTGAGCGGTATGGTCACTCCAATTGCTTTATGTCTGGAGAGGAACAATAGTCCTGGTCTCTGCACATGGCCCCGGGCCCAATTAATGAGATTACTGGGGTTGAAGTTGGGCCAAGAAGCCCAAAATGGCCTGCCCAAATATGTTCATCCCTATTCTTAGCATAGTCCACAGGATGTAGACAGAGAGAGGACAATACTCACACAATCCCCGTCCACCGGTATAGAATGCCCGATACAGCCCCAGGGTATACAGCTTTCTTGCAGAGCAAGTTCCCAGAGCAGGTGGTAGACTTCTCACTGGTTGCTTAACAATGGGCCTAATCCCATCACAGTGTCCAGGTATTCAATGCAAACTCCAATTTAATTAACTCTGATGTGATTGCAGCTCCATTTGCAGGAGACAGTTAACCCCTGCAGGTATATATATATATTGAACAGAGATGTACATCACTGTTTTATATAGTTTTAAGCATAAGGCTAGGTCCCCGGTGCAGCCGGCGGCTGCGCGCGCACGCGCCTCTCCTCAGCCCCTTACCTTCTTCCTGGCTGTCCCCGGTCCCTCCTCGCTTCCTGGCTCACTGCACACTGTGACGCGTCGGCCAGCAGGGGCTACAACAGGACCCGTGTGTGTTCCCGTGCGGCGACGCGTCACATGGTGCGCCAGGGAGCCAATCAGAGACGTGTGTCTCTTTGCAACGGTGAGATACATTTTTACCTTGAACACCATTTGTAATTATAAGTGAGGTTAACCTTGTGCTCAATTAAATGAACCCATGTGTTTGTAATGTTGGGATTCCAATACAGCAGAAAGATATATTTGATTGTAATGTCGCCCAAGAGTTACTTGCAAGGATGTGTGACTGTTTGCAGCATGGCAGTAGCAAATGGAAACTCTCAGCCAGCCACTTTATATGTCTGAATCCCTTCCCCCTGTTGTGTAGCAGATGTACAGTATTTCCACAATGTATGTGTGTCAGAGCCGTGTGTCAGAGCCGTGTGTCAGAGCCGTGTGTCAGAGCCGTGTGTCATGCACTTTTAGTTTTTTTTTCTTTATTTAGCTTTTATTTATCCTTTCGTGGCTGTGGCATGACCCCGCCCCCCCTTCATGGCCACGCCCACCTGACCCATTTTGGCCGCGCCTAAAAACAGCTCCCTACAGACCGCAGATCGCGGTGAAGTGCCGTGCACGCGCCACCAGGACGGAAGGTGGGCGCGCCGGCGTGTGCAGTGGGACCTTAGCCTAACGGCTATCTACTGCTTTCACAGACTGTAAAAACATCACGTGAAGTACATTGGAATCAAACAGTACCACTACTTTCATATATTGCATAACACAAGGTACATTGAATTCCATGGGCAAAACCCTGACGCCATGGTTACCCTGATGAGAATAGGCCACCGGGCAGAACTTCCTGGGCGTTTTAGGAAGCCTGGTTGTCCATTTCGTCACAGCCCTCACCAAGACAGGACATCATAACGCAGTGATCACACATCTGTAATGAAATATTGTCTGCCTGTGCTCTGTGGGCATCATCAGGTGTTCAAAATGATGTCATTATGTTTTTATAACATGACGCTGCCTGCGGCTTTCTCAAACATTTCTTCCATTCAAATTGGCTATGGGCATTATCCAAGTAGATATATTTCATATGAGTAACACCAAAGCTATATCCTTATCTCAGACAATGTTTCATTTTTCATTCACATCGTTTTTTCCCTATATCTCCTACCTACTTAGGGCCAGATCCACAAACCTCTGGTGTTGACTTAACGATGGCGTTTACTAAAATGAATGCCTTGAGTGCTAACGGGCCTCTTCAAAGCTCACTAACACAGCGTTAAGTTTCAGCCGTAACGGACCCTTGCATTAGTATAACGGAAGTTAGCGCTAATGATATGTAAAAGAGGTGTCCCCTATAGCAACGCATATCCACAGAGCTCCGGTATAGTGACCGCAGGGATTTAACGATGCGTTACATAGGTCATACCTGAAGTTAGTCCTGTCCCGACCTTGAAATCTGGAGATGGGGGGAGGAGAGAGAGACACAGATATATTTTAGTAGGGTCCCTAGTGCTATGTGTATCTCTTCAAAGAACCTGCCAGAGACACCTTTGCTTAAAATGGAGCACACATAAAATACCCGAGAGATATGCTAATCGGAGTCATTAGCTAGCAGCTCCCACTGAAATTACATTTAGCTACCCTCAATAGAGGGGGGCGCTGGTATCTTTTAATTGTATTATTATATATAATAATCATTTATAGTTTGGGGGAGAGAACAGAATTAAGAAAGGGAGAGAGAATAGAGAAGATCAGGTTGTATATACAGAATATATATATGTATATATGTATATATGCGGTTACAATGGAAATAACAAGTACAGTACAAAGATGGGTTTGGCAGTAGAACTCATTAGGCAAACAGGGGCGATCGTTTGTATGTATAGACAATGAACTTGCAAGAACTCCCATCACTGAGCATTGAGAACAAGTATCCATCAGTATTATCAGCGATTCAAAAAATGTATAAAGACCGTGTAGCTTCAACTCTGCCTGGTGGGGAGTTATATGCGAGCCAGGTAACCGGCTCTGATAGAAGCTGGAATCTTACCGCTAACAATGTGCTAGCTCCCATCCTGGTGAATGAAAGTTACTGCGTTGTTTACTGTGCAGTAACAGCTTCTCCCTATATTGAATAGGGAAGTGTAAGACTTTTTTTTTAACATGCCGCTTAGCATCCATTTATCAAAATACTTTGCTCCGTGTGCATCAGCTTGCTATTTGGGGTATTACAAGAAGTGCTTTTAGGGAGGAGTCACTCCACATGTTTTTGTTTCTCTTCCTTATCTTGACGTACACATCTGCATAAGACCTACATCAAATGTAAGAGAAGTTCTGGTTTTGATAGCGGAAAATAATCCTTTACTGTAGATCCTTCGAGATTGAGGCGGGTATTTTTGTTCCAATAATGGTTTATTCTTCAGAGACGGAAAGCATATAACGGGCATACAGGTTCTGCATGGGGACGATCATTTCATGGTTCTGTTCTCTCTTTGTCTAAGCAAAACCTTTATACTGTTTCTTATTGCCGCTGTAGCTATACATGGCCTCTTTCTCACGATCAACCAGATTATACATAGCAATTAATATTAATAGGGCGTAAGAAAAACATTTTCGTCTTTACCTGTTATCTTTTAGACATTTATGGTAGAACAATGTCCGCCTACATTTTTGTCTCCCAGGAGTATTTGTGAGATGTCTACACTCATACTATCAATCTCTGTTCTGACAAACCTCTCTTATTCCTGACTGATTTCATTGTTCTTTGTATCTATAGGATTAACGATGTTCCTAATCTCTAAAGCCGATCTTTATTATCCTACCAATATACACCAACAAAACAATGCTGACAAACCATTCTATACTCCCCAACACAACCGCACATGATGCAGAATGAAGACTCTTGAGAAATGTCACATTGGAATTTTAAATGAAGCTACACTCCTTTCTAAATATGCCTTTGTCATATTCATTTAACTGTCTGACTCCTCTGACATACCAAACTCATGAGCTTCTGCCTTGTAGCGTCATTTGTAATTACCAAGGTTTTATACAACACACTGTAGATAAAATAGAAGCTAATAAGACAAAATGGATTCCTGAATCACGAGCCCTTTCTACAATAACGGTTCCTTAAACGTGACACGGATGCTTATGAACGACAGAGGGATTTTTTGACAGCCGGCAGTGGGTACATTCCTGATGCAGAAAGTCTGATAAATAGACATTGTATACATTATAATGAAATACATTGCTGGAACTGTACAAGGGGGAAAGTGTGAAGGCCGTGCATATCCTAAATATTTGAAGCAAAAATAGCAGGACACAAATGATTCTGACAGATGAAAGGAAGTTAATACCAAATATTACCAGAACTGGACATTAAGAAGCCCTTCTATGTCCCGAGGGACAGCTACACACTTCATATAACTCTTCTATATGTTAAGACAAATAATATATATATATATATATATATATATATCCCCTCTACTTTTAGCTCTCAGACTTATGACTATTGCTAACTTACTCGGCCACACGTGGCCTACGGTCAGACGGCAGGAAGAACACAGACAGTATGGGTAATACAACTAGTTTACATATACCTTACTAACTCTGGTACCTCACGATACTCTGCCGAGGATCACTACACACACTACACAAATACAACACAACCCCCAATAACGCTGCCACTGGTGTGAATCCGTGTCAGGGGTGCATTAGCCACCCAATCCTGGGTATATTGGCTTGTGATGGGGCCGTCCCACCGCGGGAGCTCGTGCAGGCCGGTGCTTCGGAACCGCCGCGCTTCGGAACCGCTGAGGGTTTCCTCCAACGGCGCTTGAACTCTCAAACACTTCTGGCACTGTAGCGCTCTGCTCCTGCTGCCACGTGCACTCTCTGCAAAACTCGACTGAACCTGATAGCGCTCAGGTCATCCAGATCTAACTCAACATAGCCCTCTGTAAAGGCTCCTCCCCCTCCTGATCCCGCCTTCCACAGCCATTATTGGCTGCTTTCATGTCCATCTCAGTCACATGTCCAGAGCACACTGGAGAGGAACCTGCCAGGGGTCAGTGAGTGTGTGTGGATCTCATCACACAGGGCAGTGAGTGTGTGTGGATCTCATCACACAGGGGCAGTGAGTGTGTGTGGATCTCATCACACGGAGAAGTGAGTGTGTGTGGATCTCATCACACAGGGGCAGTGAGTGTGTGTGGATCTCATCACACAGGGGCAGTGAGTGTGTGTGGATCTCATCACACGGGCAGTGAGTGTGTGTGGATCTCATCACACGGGGGCAGTGAGTGTGTGTGGATCTCATCACACAGGGGGCAGTGAGTGTGTTTGGATCTCATCACACGGGGCAGTGAGTGTGTGTGGATCTCATCACACGGGCAGTGAGTGTGTGGATCTCATCACACAGGGGGCAGGGAGTGTGTGTGGATCTCATCACACGGGGCAGTGAGTGTGTGTGGATCTCATCACACAGGGGGCAGTGAGTGTGTGTGGATCTCATCACACGGGGCAGTGAGTGTGTGTGGATCTTATCACATAGGGGATTACATATAGATACAGTATGCATGTATAATTTTTATTTGTATATAGTTCTAACAATGTACACAGCTCTTTACAAAATAGACAATAAAATACGGAGCATTATAGTACAACAAGGCGACAAGGAGACACAATAATAAAAGAAATCCCTGCCCCGGAGAGCTTACAATCTATATGTTCCTGTATATCAAAGAGTGCAAAAATACTAAATGAAAATGTCCCACAGAAATAATTGACATTAAAACTCGTCCGGCCTATTAGGAAGGAACATGGATTTGGGAAGAAGTTTCTAAAAATCCTGTGATTTTCTGACTAGGCTGACCTACATTTATACAAGGGGTGCTCAACTCCAGTCCTCAAGCCCCCCCAACAGGATGGGATAACATGGGGTTTCTCTTACTGGATACCTGATAGTCAGTCAGTAGTACTTAGCTTTGCATGAGACACGCTGTAGGTTCTATTATTGCTAGTAACTGACAGAATACAAACGAATGAGGTATAATATAATCCACATGAGGTTTTGTGTGTCTGCAAATAACTATAAGAACATCTGGTCCTAGGGCTGGAGGAGAAGTGCCGCCAGCAGATGATGATGAAGTTCGGCCGTCTGGTGGACCTGGAGGCTCTGCAGACACACTCTGTGAACACCAACCTGGAGGAGCTGAAGATGAAATCTTCAGAAAAGGAGCACAGGATGGACAGGGAGATCAAAGAGTGGCAGGTAAGCATTAAACCGGGGCACTCTGAGCAGAACCGGCAACAGCGCCTGTGATGTGCAGGATGAGGATAGAAGCCTGAGGGCACCGCTTCTCCAATACTCACTAACTCGTAGGAAAGCCAGACCCCTTCCAGACAGTTAACAGGACTTTGTGGAGCTAAATGACAGATTCTTTAATTCTGTACTTGGGTCACACTGATTTGTGTAAAACACAATTTCATAAAGATAATCTGTGTAACCACAAAATGAAGCATGTTTATTTTCAGAGGAGGATCTCGAACTGCTGCTGTCTGCATTGTGCTCCTCCAACCCCCGTAGACGTACCGTCCGATTCCAGGCTCCCTTAATGTTGTCATGTTTGTACTTTGTCGCTTTACTGCTGAATGAGTTCACAGGCTTCTGCATCTCTTTATAAAGTTATTTTTCTGTCCTGCTCACTTGCATTGTTCCATGCTCTGGCTACAGCCTGTTTTCTGTCTGTGCTTGAATGCATGAGTTGTGACATCTGCCTTTTATCTCCTTGAGTCTTGTTGCCCTGACATTGTTCATGAAGAACAAATATGAGGCACTCGAGAAGAGAGAATAGAGGGAGCCTGACGCAGTTATATTAGTCGTCACGTAGCCAATGAGGCAGACACAATGACAGTGATGAACGGTGCACAACTGCTACCTCCAATCCATGAGTACAACAAAGCACATAATAAGAGATGTAAAAATATTCTATATTTAGTCACCAATATGACAAAGTCCTCTATAAAAATGCACCATTAGAGAGATACAAAAAAGAAGGTCGCCTCAGGGATAGGGTGACCTGGTGTCCCGGTTTAGCAGGGACAGTCTCGTTTTTTAGGCCTCTGTCCCGAATTTTTGAGCCACTGTCCTCGTTTTCTATCGGCACTTTCCGTCCGCTTGTGTTCATGAACAATCGGCACTTGCCAGCCGCGCATGCGTGACTGGCAAGCTGCAATCGCGCATGCGCACTAGCTGTCGTCAAGTGCGGATCGCGTATGTGCATAAGCGACCGGCAAGCACTCATCGCGCATGCTTAGTCGGTGCTCGGCGTTCGCACATTCACAGTCCGCGCTTGCGACTGCGCATGTGCGACATTTGTCCTGGTTTTTAGCAAGAACAAATATGGTCACCCTGCCCAGGGATGAACCCACAACTTAAAGGGAGAGTGATTATTACATAGTTACATAGTTACATAGTAGATGAGGTTGAAAAAAAACATAGGTCCATCAAGTTCAACCTATGCTAAATTTAGACAACAGATACTTTATCCTATATCTATATATCTATACTTACTTATTGATCCAGAGGAAGGCAAAATAGAAAAGCCCATTAAGGGGAAAAATTAATTCCTTCCTGACTCCAAGAATTGGCAATCGGATTAATCCCTGGATCAACATCCTTCCCATGTATACTTATTTGGTATATCCCTGCATACCTTTCCCATCTAAAAAGATGTCCAACCTTTTTTTGAACAAATCTATTGTATCTGCCATCACAGTCTCCATGGGTAATGAAGTCCACATTTTGACTGCCCTTACTGTAAAGAACCCTTTCCTTTGTTGCTGGTCAAATTTCCTTTCCTCCAACCTTATGGGATGGCCCCGAGTCCTTAGTACTGCCCGTGGGATGAATAGTTCTTTTGAAAGCTCCTTGTATTGTCCCCATTTTTCCCTGCAAAAACATCATCCCATTGCATTACTACTAGATTAGACATCAGTTTATTAAAATCTGCCTTTCTAAAGTTTAAGGTCTTTGTTGAACCCAAGTAATCTGTTTTTTGATAATTTATTTCAAACGAGACCATGTTATGATCACTGTTACCCAAATGTTCCAGGACTTGAATATTTGTTATTACTTCTACATTGTTTGATATGACCAAATCCAGAACTGCCCCTCTCCTGGTTGGTTCCTCAATAATTTGGGTCATATAATTGTCTTTAAGCACCCCCAAAAACCTGTTTCCTTTTGTTGTAACGCTAATCTCATTGCCCCAGTCTATGTCTGGATAATTAAAATCCCCCATTATGCAAACATGACCCAGTTTTGATGCCTTCTCCATTTGCAAAAGTATTTTAGCTTCCTCAATCTCACAGATATTTGGTGGTTTATAGCATATTCCCACAAACATTTTCTTTATACTTTAATCCACAAAGTCTCTACATTTTCATCATTCCCTTCATAAACATCATCCCTTATAATAGGTTTTAGATCCGGTTTAACATATAAACATACTCCACCTCCCCTTCTATTTGTTTGATCCTTCCGAAAAAGAGAATAACCCTCTAAATTAACTGTCCAGTCATGAGTTTCATCCCACCATGTTTCAGTGACAAACAATCGCCCAGGAGGTAGTATATATATTCTAATACTAAGAATAGTTACACAATAGTATTAAGTGTATCACACTTCACGGTTTCCTTTACACTGCTGCTGACCTTCTAATCACAAAAGGCCAAGGTCGTGGAGCTGAAGATGCACCTGATGGAAGTGACCAGGGAGCAGACAAGGAAGCTGGAGAGTATGAACGAGCTCCTTACTGCAAAGATGGCTCTCGAAGCAAAACTCGATGCTCGGCAAACCAGCGTGGTACGTTTGTCTTCAAAGCTCTTTGATGGGGCTACTTTAGTCTAGTCGCCTGACCATCTGGCTGCATCAAGCAGTGCAGAGCAGAAACAGGTTCATCTCCATTTGGTAAAACTGCGCAACTGTGCTAAAAAAAAGTACTACCCCGGAGCAATTGATGAATTACTCTCTTCACATCTTTTACTCTCTCTCTCTCTCTGCTCCCTGTCTCTGCAAATCAGGGTGAAGAATTCCAGGGGCCACGGAAATCCGAAATGAAGGAGATGCAGAAGTTGATCGAGTTGGTTGAAATCCAGGCAGATGAGATTGACCACCTGAAGGAAGAAATTTCCCTCTTAAGCAAGAAAGGAGGGAGCATCCTCCCCCCAGCTCACCCACCTATGCCCCAGAGCACTGCGACTGTAGTTTGAGCCCAAATCTTACTTGCCCCCTACAACATATTCCTACTCCTCCTTTCCAACAATGTCTCCATGCCTTTCTCTCGTTCCTAGTTAGTCTTTCTTTGCAGGGATCATTAGTTATAAACCGAAGAAATAGTCTAGAGTATCCAATGAAAAAATCCCATCTGGGGCTAAAGTCTCCATCAATACCTCTACACGTTTAATACACCATCGAGAGTTGGGCTACCAATAGTTTGTATCTCAGGGTAGCCCCACTGGTGTGTTATCTCAGTGTAGCCCCACTGGTGTGTTATCTCAGTGTAGCCCCACTGCTTTATCAGCCAGTAACAACCCAACCCCTGCTGGGCATGCAGAAAAGTTTCCTCGCATCCGTGAAGGAGGCTACAAGTTCTCTACGATCATCCCATCCCACGATGTGTACCATTGCTTTTAGTGTTCGTTCGGCAGGTACCAGCAAAATCAAGATGCGCATAGGAAACATTGGTGCTGTCCCACATGGCAATAAATAACCCCACCCACGCACGAATGAATGGATACATTTATTTAAAACGTCTGTTTCTCCATTATTGTTTTTCTCTTTCTCCCAATCATTCCCTAAAGACCTTGATCAGTTTCCTTGATCAGCACCCGGTTGCACGATGTGTGTAGACATATACAGTGGGCAGTGTTCCTGTATACGGGGTTTCTATTTAAATCTGAACAAAGCAAATGTCAAATCTATTTTTTCAAAAATTCAAAGAAACGTTTTTCTCTCCGGTATTAAATTATTTCAAGAAACGATGTTTGGTGTTTCCATGCGTAGGAATTTAAGATGACCTGCAAATACCACAGATTTGCAAAGGTCAACACGGTTAATGTTAAGTCTTGTTTTCTCCTGTAAAGAGTAGTGCATTAACGGCCATTAGTCCTAATTATGTTCAAAAGAGGCGTTACCCTAACAGATGCAGAAGAGTCTAATAAGAGATTAGCATAACCATTTTCTTATATACCTCTTAAAACACTAATCTATGCAACATAAGGAGAGATACCTGTGAACATACATGGGAAATAAGCCCATTGGAACGAGGAAAGCATATTCAATGTATTTCAATTTGCCTATGTCACAGGTATCTCTCCTCATGTTGTATAGGTGAGTGTTTTGGAAGGTATATAAGTCAATGGGTATGCGACAAAATGAGTCCCTCTCTGTCTCTCAATGGTATGGTACAATAACATGACGGTAAGCCTATGCTAGTGAGACGCACTCTGCTGTTATGTTTACAAATAATTTGCTTTAAGGATCCACATTAACCCCTAGGAAAATGAACGTTAGTTGCTGTTTTTGGTAATGTCACGCTCAAAGCCTTTGCAGATCATGTGTCTCTACGCTGGGTAGCACCTTTAAGTGAAGTGTTAATGAAGCCTGCCATGCTTCCCGGAGGTCAGCAGATGGAGCCCAGGCCCTTCTGTACCTGGTATAAGGAACCAGTCTGTAGTGTAAAGAAATGACCAGGGCGCCCCTAGGGAGCGGAATACCTCACATGGAAAATATTAGAACATTTTCCACTTATGCGTTTCATTTCTGCAACAAGACATTTCAGCACCTCAAACCCAACTGCATTTGGGGAGGCATTCTTGCAGCGGTTGGTTTAAGAGCCCTGGAGTTCCTCTTTTAGTGGTTTTTGTTTTCACTCTAAATAATAGATTTTTTTAACACTGTAAATAGATTTTTTTTTTCTTCTAAGTCCCTAACTTAGAGAGCTTGGAATGTAATTTACAGTACATGGGCTGCAACGTGCTGGCTCTGGGATTTGAACTAGGTTAACTCTTTTGAAAATAGATACATATATATTTTGTGGGGGCTCAGGGGTTCCCAAAAAGAGCTTGCTGGGGTTTTGTGTTTTGTTAACTCTTTTGAAAGCCAGTGATCCATTATATTTGTCTTTTTTATTCTGATCACATGACATACCTCTGCAATTCTCCAGTAGGTTTTAATTTTGGAAAACATATTGAAGCCAACTTTTGGATCACACTGGACATATTTCTCCCTAAAATAGATCCCGGGTGAATGAATGTCTACAACACGTAGGGTTGCCAGGTGTCCAATATTGAACAGGACTGTCCTGTATTTGGACACTATGTCCAGTAAAAAATGAGAGGTAATACTGGACGTGTATGTGTCCAGTATTACCTCTCTGGTCATAGTGATCTGACCGGTTTTTGATACCGCGGTATTTCCCCAGCGGGGCTGCTGCTAGGGGGCTGGGCAGCTTCCTCCATCCTGATTGGCTGCTACTGGGTGATGCAAGGAGAGGAGGAAATAGCATGGAGCGGAGAGGTGTGTGTGTGTGTGTGTGTCTTGAGCGCGTCGCACTTTTCATCATGGTGTCCAGTATTTTTGGAGAAGTCACCTGGCAACCCTAGTCCACAGTTTATTGCTGTGTATGAAGGGAGAGGTGCAGAGTAGTGATACTGTGTCTGATTTCAATATTGGTAATAACTTGGTTTATATACTGTAGCACTTTCCACTTAATGGCATTCAAAGCGCTTCACAGTTACAAAACGTGTATTAAAAAAAAATGTAAAGTTAGAAAAGAAACCAACCACAAGGTCAAATCAAACAATAAAAAATCGGATTCGCAGAATAGAGAATGGAAAGATACTATTGGAATTACATCCTTGGGCAGATTGCGGTTCATTAACGAAATGCCAGGGCAAACAGGTAAGTCTCGAGCCTGTTTTACAGATTTCCAGAGTGGGAGCGTTGCAGACTGCACGAGGGAGAGAGTTCAGGAGAGAGTAATCCTATAGTTGTTGGCTCTTGTTTAAAAAAAAAAAAAAAAAAAAAAGGCTTCTGTTTTGTTTACACCAGGAGTTTTATACCTATAGAGACCAGAAGAACCCCTATAAATGGATTCTGATGTAGTGGAACCCCCGCTCTGCTATCCCATGTACTTATAGTTGCCACATAATGTTTGATAAACCATTTGAACTATTTAATAAACAAATGCTAGTGTGACCATGTTTGTCCCGGCAAAAACTGGGACATGTCCCGCATGCGCAGTTGGCACTCGCTGACTGGCGTTTGCTGGCCGCGCATGAGCGACCAGTGATCGTGTATGTGCGGTTATCAAGTAACGATCGCACATGCGTGGCCAACAGGATTGAAAAAACGGGATAGCACCCCAAAAAGTCGGGACATAGCCGTAAAAACCAGGACTGTCCCGGCTAAACCGGGACATCTGGTCACCCTAGCAAATGGGAAAAATAAACTGTGTGGGACCCCTGACAAGAAAATTTCAAAAGCACATGTTCAAAACCATTGATTGGTGCAGAAACAGCAAATAGTAGATCCACAAATATACTCAAATTATTAAAATGTGTTTGTCATAGACACAAGGGGCACTCTACAGGGGTAGTAAAGACTGTCTAAAAATCTTATATCTTGTAGTGTCTTAGATTTTGTTCCCTGTAGGAAGCATTGGCAGATTGGGTGAGCAAACGGGCCTTGATCCTAACTCACTTTCTATGTTTCTAGTAAGGAATTGGCTATTGTAAAGCCGTATTTACTGATCAAAGAGATCAAAGTGTTGGTTTGTAAATGAAACAGTAGTGGCACTGCACCCACTCGTATCATGGCACTTATACGGTAGTCAAAAGCTCTGGGCAATCCTGGTAATAAAGTACATTGGGAGCTAAAAGTGACACACCCATTGGGTGCTCATTTGCATTTCTCTACCCAGAATCCTTGTCTGCATTTGAACTACTGGATGGCAATGGGTAACTGAAGCACAGGTTTGGGAGCCTGAGGAAAACATGAACCCCTAGCTATTGTACCTTTGCTGAGCTGCCATTGTAAGTACATAGAGGTGATTAGGGTAGTGCACAGACTGGGAGGAGCAGGTATAGGAGTACATGTTAAACTCACACATGGCACAAACCTAGAGCTGCCTATGCTCAGAGCTGCCCTTCCAGCCCATAAACCCCGACCCGTCAGTGTCTCCACACACCCACAATTATTTACACAGGTTGTGAGGTTTATTGCCCAGCTCCTTCCCCTGGCTCGGGACATTACTAGGATTATTAAACGTGTGAAGCAGGATGTCAGAGCAGCGGCTCTGCCCGGGTTTTATGGGAGGTGGAAACAGCGGGTGCCTATGGGGGGAATTTATTTTCTTCGTGCAGTGAATTGTAACTTGCCTTACTAAAGAATTGATTTTACCACCCAGACAGTCACAAAATACTTATTGTACTCATGCAGTGAAAAGCAACCGTTTCGCAGGCCCTCTGCACAGAAAAATAGCTACCACTGTGGTTCCTGTGCTCGTGCTGGATGGGGTACGTCCAAGCAAATCCTATTAAAGTCCCCTAACCAATGCAGCTTACCACACACGCAAAACATTCCTGTTTAATAGAGACAGCTGGTTTTACATGACCCAAAACATGTAGTGTTGCTGCTAAATAGGTAAAAGTTGTCCATCACTGGATATGAGGATATATAGAACTGTATTACAGGCATACCCCGCATTAACGTACGCAATGGGACCGGAGCATGTATGTAAAGTGAAAATGTACTTAAAGTGAAGCACCACCTTTTCCCCACTTATCGATGCATGTTCTGTACTGCAATCGTCATATACGTGCATAACTGATGTAAATAATGCATGTGTAACAGGCTCTATAGTCTCCCCGGTTGCGCACAGCTTTGGTACAGGTAGGGAGCCGGTATTGCTGTTCAGGACGTGTTGACAGGCGCATGCGTGAGCTGCCGTTTGCCTATTGAGCGAGATGTACTTACTCGCGAGTGTACTTAAAGTGAGTGTCCTTAAACCGGGGTATGCCTGTATCATATATTTTCCCAATCAAAAAGATTGCTATTCTCTTCAGCACCACTAGAGGGACAACGTGATTTCTTCTTTCGAGTCTTGTATACAGTAGAAATAGCCGTGTTGGTCCAGTTGCGGTAGTGCAGAATAAATAAGTACTTCAGTATTAGCTGATACCTTTTTTATTTGGACTAACAGTAGATATACCGGAAGTCCTCCCATGGGGGAGGGGAATGCTCTCCCCATTAGGAGCCATATTGAAGATTTAACTATACTTTCTAAAACAACAGGAACCCGGAATAATGTTTTTCTTGCCTTTAAACTCTGCAGTCAAAACTGCGTAGGCTAATCATATGAATATATTAAGTGCGTTCTGAGCGCTGAATTTTGGACCTGATCCAAGTGTAGCCCATGTTCCCCCCCGCCCCCATGCTGGCTCACAGTAGATCTGAGTCTCCCGCATGGTGGTAGGGGATGTCAGAACAGGCTTCTGGGGAAAACTGATTCGTACTCACGGTGACAGCGCCTCCATCTCTTGCAGAACCCAGGGATAAGGGGAGAAATCCCTGCAGGAGAACGTCTCAGCCTTCCCTCTGATAGATTTCAGTCTCAGACAGGAAGGTATATTAAACAACTGGAACACTTTATTGCACCTTACAATTGGTACACTGCACAACTTTACACAGCAACAACTGGATACTTCAGCTCAGGGGCATTTACCCTCAGGATGTCCCTGGACCTTCACTCCCAGCCAAAGGCACCAGGAGCAGTCCCAGGTCTTCCCTTACTCCCTGGTGGAGTAAGGGGAATGATCTCCCTCCGCTCCCCTAAGGGAGGGCCACAAACTGACAGAGCCCTGCACAGCTTGGTATGGGTAGGCCTGCCTCTCTCAAGGTAGAGACAACTACTAAATTAAGGAAGTGCAGCCCCTTAAGTATAGACAAAGCAAGAACCACTCCTGTGCCCCTGATTGGACACCAGGCCTGGTTGCACCGCCTTCTCTGTGACTCACTGAGGCTGCATAGAAGTGGGGAAAACCCATGATTACTCCTGGCAAGCCTGCTTTTACTAGGGCTTACTGCCAGGAGGAGGGAAGACTGGTAGCCCAAAAACAGCCAGGGCTACACAAGTTTTTCAGTTATAACAATAGATATATTATCTATTGTTAGTCCAAATAAAAAAAGGAAGAGAAGCTTTCGAGAGCTCCCTCTCTTCCTCCGGTCACGCAATACTGATTTACAGAGATTCCATGAGCTTAACACAGATGTAAAAAAAAAAAACAAGATAACCATCTAAGACAGAAGATGTGAATATTATCTATTGTTAGTCTAAATAAAAAGGTATCACCTAATACCGAAGTACTCATTTGTCCTGTAGAGCGGTTAGTACTGGCTGCATCAGGTGAGTTATGACCCAACCCCATTTAAAGTACTATGAAGCTATTCAAATGGATCTACAATCTTCCCGAAAGAGGGGAAAATGGCTTCATAGCATCTTAAATAAAGGGCCGATGAGGGGGTGTGAGCTGGAGAATTGATCCTGTCTGTACTCTGCAGGAACAAGAATTGTCAGGTTCCAACTTCTCTTTCTCTGGAAGATACATCAACAATAGAATCCCCATTGGTGTACTGTATCTAATTGTCTTCAACGGGTCCCCAAACCTGCTCCATTTACCTCGTGGTAACATCTCATACAGTGGTGAAGCTGCAGGCAAGGATTCTGGGTAGTGACATGCAAATGAGCACTCAGTGGGCGGGTCCAATTTTAGCTTCCTGTTAATATATTCTATATGGATTCCCAAAAGATTTTGCCTGCTGCATTACACAGCTTGTTCAGCTAACCCTGGTACAGGGAAGTACAGAACCAGTCGGCCCGCTCAGAGACATCTTTTAGATAGCGCCAACAGAGTACGCAGCGCTAAACAAAATGACCATACAGGGAAAATAAAGTGCAAACAGCGAGGGTAAGAGCAGCAAATACAGGACAACATAAGGCAATGGGAAACTCAAACCCGAAGAGCTTACAATCTAAGTGGTATAAGCAGGGCCGCCAACAGCGGGGGACAGAGGGCACTGGCGACCCAGGCCCGTTGAGTCCGGGGGGCCCGGCCGCCTGCGGCCGCCGCCGGGCCCCCGTGTGTCAGAAAAAAAACAGTGTCTTAAAAAAAAAGCCCGTGTCCAAAAAATAAATAAATAAATAAAATAAAAAATATGAGGAGAGGGGATCCAATCAGGGCCCTCCTCATGGGCGGGGAGTGGGACGGACTACAAGTTAATATAAGCAACCGCACAGGCGGGAGAAGCGAGTTTGAATGTTCCCGGCTGTGCAGCTGCTTATTCACATAGAACATAAACGTTAAGTACTGTACATCCATGCTGTAATTGTTATCTGTCCTGTGATTGTGCCTGTCCGAGTCTGTTTCACCCTCGTGTGTGTGTGTGTGTGTGTGTACTCCTGTATACTCTCTAGTCTGTTTTTTGTCTGACTGTCCGTCCCGTCTTACCTCCCCCCCCAACCGCCATCCTCCACCTTCCACTTCCCCCCAGGCCCGCACTCCTACCGGCCCGGCATCCAGAGATCGGCAGACCAGATTCCTCCGCGCCCGCCCTCAGTCAGTGTCTCTGACTGTCTGCAATCCTACGCGCAGAGCTACAGTTTTGGGCCTACCACACACGCGGCCCTCCCTAGCCTCCACCATCTCCCCCCGTACCGGAATCCACCATCCCTCCCCCTGTACCGGAAT
>WSYH01012263.1:0-17523 GCA_036426205.1 Ascaphus truei | reverse complement strand
GGGGGTATTTTTATATTTATTCGGGGGGCGTGGGGGTATTTTTATATTTATTCGGGGGGCGTGGGGGTATTTTTATATGTATTCGTGGGGCGTGGGGGTATTTTTATATTTATTCGGGGGGCGTGGGGGTATTTTTAATATTTATTCGAGGGGCATGGGGGTATTTTTATATTTATTCGGGGGGCGTGGGGGTATTTTTTATATTTATTCGGGGGGCGTGGGGGTATTTTTTATATTTATTCGGGGGGCGTGGGGGTCCAGTATTGTGTCCAGTATTTTTGGACAAGCCATCTGGCGTGTGTGTGTGTGTGCGTGTGCGTGTGTGTGTGTGCGTGTGCGTGTGCGTGTGCGTGTGCGCGTGCACGTGCGCGTGCGTGCGTGCGTGCGTGCGTGTGTGTGTGTGTGTACTGTTACTGAGGTAGGAGAATACACAAACTGATGCTGAAATGCTGTTTTATTGCAAAGTAAAAGGAAAAAGCAGCGTACAAATGATCTTTGTGATTATACGGTTACAGACCGAGGAAGAAACCCTTCTCAGCACTGACAGTGTGACACAGACACAGATATTAGGTATACTGCCAGCACACGCACGGTTATTAGTAGCATGTTCTTCTCATGTGTGTGTGTGACACATGCTGAGTCTCACTCACTAAAGCACACACTCACATTAGTGCATGTTAGTACTAGTCACGTCAGTGACACTAGCGTGTGCTAAATCTCTGGCGTGGATTAGTGAGGGAGACCCTTTTATCTTCATGTTACAGTCTGTCTCATTGTAACAGTGATCTCATTTCTATCATTATTATTTCATGGAGAAAGCAGGAAATCAGGAGATTTAGGAAAGCCCATAAAAGCAGCGTGACATGTATACTGTCCTTATACAGAGAGCGCAGTGTTACAGGGCATTGTCCTTATACAGAGAGCACAGTGTTACAGGACATTGTCCTTATACAGAGAGCGCAGTGTTACAGGACATTGTCCTTATACAGAGAGCGCAGTGTTACAGGGCATTGTCCTTATACAGAGAGCGCAGTTGTTACAGGTCATTGTCCGTATACAGGAGCTGCACTGTCTACCAGACAGTGTCCTTATAACAGAGGTCGCAGTGGTTACAGGGCATTGTCCCTTAACGCAGAGCGACAGTGTTTACCCAGGCTTGTCCTTATCCAGAGAGGCAGTGTTTACAGGCATTGGTCCTATACAGAGGAGCGCAGTGTTACCAGGGCATGGCACCTTATACAGAGTAGCGCAGGTTACAGGGCATGTGTACTTAAGAAAGCGCGAGTTGTGTTACAGGGCATTGTCTTCTCTACAGAGAGCGCAGTGTCTTTACAGTGCATGTCTTATACAGAGCGCAGTTTTTACTAGGGATCATGTCCCTATTACAGGAGGAGAGCAGGCAGTGTACAGGTGTCTTTCTATCACAGATGAGCGCAGTGTGGCATTGCCTTAAACAGAGAGCCTCGTGTATCAGGGCCATTGTCCTTATACAGAGGAGCGCAGGTGGTTACAGGCACATATTGCAAAGCTCACGTGTAAGGGCTGCAGAACACATGGGGAATTTTATTGAATTTAACCACCAAGAACATGCCCCCATACAGATACAGGAGATTTCAGTAATACGTATGGCTCTCGCAACTCATCCACTTTCCTTCCAACTTCTGCATGATGATTTCACAACTGCAGCCATTGTGTAGTAAGTTCGTTTGCCTCCTTTTTCTGTATTTAGATCATGATCCCCGCTACTGTGACGAAGACGATCGCCACTTCTTCCAGGAGACCTCGCCAGTACTTTCAATGCGATTTCCCTGCTCATTCTCCTTCTCTCTCTTGGCTCTCCAACATCGATCTTCTTCACTAACAAAGAAGACAACAATGATGTCAGGATGTCCCCCGGGACGTCTAGGTGGCATCAATTTTCCCAGCTCAGATTTTACCACCACCGCACAGGGGTATTAACTGCAGAACATGATATAACACTCAAAGATACTAATAACAAAAAGATAGAATATAGCTCACTCAATTACTGATGTAATTGGTAGTGATTGTGACTTGGCCCGTCGTAGATGACGGTTGGGCAACTATGAACAGAATTTAACATTAATTATAACACCGCTGGAGAGTGAAGTCATGTTTGTTGCCAACCCTTACAACTAGAATCTCATTTAGGAGTGCACTCCTTGGCAATTAAACCTTACATTAATTAATAGATACATTACCATGGTTTCTTAACATTAAGGCCTCATGCGAGAGCATCGCTATTTTTAACCTTGGAGATGGAATAAAAGTAGGTTAATAAAAATGGAGGCTTTTTTCTCATATGCAGAATGTGCGAAACTTCCGCTATTTTTTAGCATTACGCATTTGGAGAATTGTCAAATGAGGAATGGCGCAGTTGAAGGGAACAAAATCCGCGCATTTTTTTTCCCTATAGCCGGTGACTCCGCTTCGTTTCTTGCCCAACTTGATTTGCGGAGAAAATGAAGAAATCGCGCCAAAACATCCCGCTAGATTGGCGTAGCTCGCTCGCCTTCTGATTTGATCTTTTTTCCAGGACTGGGCGAGATGTACGTTCTCTCGCCAGCCCGCGCTGTCGCTATTTTCAAATATCAAAAAAAAATGCGCTTGTTGTTGGCCTACAGTCGGGGCCATGTGTTCACCGACAAATGGAACGTGGTTTTAGATCCGTTTTCTCCGGATAATGACAGATTTTAAATGCGCTGCTCTCTGCTGCAGGCCCTGTGAATATAAATAACTACACTATATGTACTTAGGCTGAGCGGAGTTGATTGGAGAGATGTAAGATGCCACGGTGTAGGTAAGTGTGGCTAGCCAAAATAAGCATCAAACCACTTGACAACTAGACAAAACCAAATTGGGCCTTGATTGCGGGATTAAGTTACCCCTGTTGAGACAAAATCATCAATGGGGCAGGCGCTTTCCCTGTATACGTTTATGGTTCTCATGTGGCGCGAAGCATACCGATCAAACCAACATGTATTGATGTAAGTAGCAAAATCAGTGATACTCTAATAAAGATATAGGTTAAGGTAATAGATTGTGTTATCCTCCACTGTATTTCACTCAATACCCAGGGCTGGGGTACAGTGGACAGTTCTCATGCTGCCGCCACGTGACATTTTAAAACAAACCACTACCACAGATGTAAATCAGGAGGACTCTCAGTTAATAAATCAGTAAATCGCTGAAACTAACACTCGCTATTTGATTAAACGTAAACACAATAATACTGTGTCTGGACATCCGGACCCATATAATTCAATACTTTGATACTTTTCTCTCCGCTTGCACGATAACTGCCAAAACAAACATCAAAAAATACTTTGATTCCGAAACTGTCAATGGGGGGTAGAGGTGTGTGTGTGTGTACTGTCACTGGGGGGTAGAGTTATGTGTGTGTCTGTCAATGGGGGGTAGAGCTGTGTGTGGGTGCAAGTAGTTTCACTGTGGGGGATAGAGGGTGGGTGCTGTGTGTTGTGTGGCGGATTGTTGGCGCTGTGGGTGTGTGTGTGTGTGTGGTGTGTGATGTGTGTGTGTGTGTGTGATGTTTGTGTGTGATGTATGGTGATGTGGTGTGTGTGTGTGTGTGTGAATGCCTGTCTACTGTGTAGGCGAGGGGAGAACAAAAATGATGCTTGAAATTCTGTTTTATTGAACAAGTAAAAGGGAAAAGCAATGTACCAAATGATCTTTGTGATTATACGTATAGACGGGAAGACCAGAGAAAAACCACTTCTCAGCAATGAAGTTGTGACAAGACAACAGATATTAGGGTTATACGTCCAGCACACGCACGGTTATTAGTAGCATGTTCGTTCCTAATGTGTGTGTGTGACACATGCTGAGTCTCACTCATAAACACACACTCACATTAGTGCATGTTAGTACTAGTCAAGTGCCATGTACACTCAGCCGTGTGCTAATCTTGCGTGGATAGTGAGGGAGACCCTTTTATCTTCATGTTACCAGTCTGTCTCATGCGTAACAGTGATCTCATTTCTATATTTATTATTTATGAGGAAGAAAGCAGGTGGACATTATAAGGAGCATTTGGGAACCCCATAAAAGCAGGCGTGACAGTTATACGTCCTTATCACGAGGAGAGCAGTAGTGTTTACAGGGCATTGATCTAGGCTTGTCGGATGTTACTTATACAGAGAACGCTCCAAGTGTTAACAGTGACATTGTTCCGTATAACGAGAGCGCAGTGTTTCCAGGACATTGTCCTTATACAGAGAGGCAGCATGTTAAGGGCATTTGGTCCTATACAGAGACGCGCGTTTTACCAGCATGTGTCACTTATACAGAGAGCGCCAGTGTTACGAGGGCATTGTACTTATAAGAGAGCGCAGTTGTGTTTACAGGGCATTCTTCCTACAATAGAGCGCAGTGTCTTACAGTGCATTGTACTTATACGAGAGCGCAGTTTTTTTACTAGGGAATCAGGTCCCCTATACAGGAGGAGAGCAGGCAGTGTCTACAGGACATGTCTTTCTATCACAGATGAGCGCAGTGTTACAGGGGCAACAGGACATTGTCCTTATACAGAGAGCGCAGTGTTACAGGACATTGCAAAGCTCACGTGTAAGGAGCAGAATCACTGGGGGATTTATTAACCACAAAATCTATGCCCTCCAATAGCAAAGCAAGGACCATTCTCTGACTCTCTGGTCTCTAAATCACTTTCACGTTTTCCAATTCCTTGCATATATTTCATCAACGCAGCCAATTGTTTAGTAATTCTTCTGCTCCTTGTATTATCCGCCCGCGTCTCCCGTGTGAGAAGAGATCGCACTTCTTCCAGGAGACCTGCCAGTCTCTCCATGCGATTTCCCTGCTCATTCTCCTCTCTCTTGGTCTCCAACATCTGATCTTCTTCACTAGACAAGAAGACAACAAACTGATGTCAGGAAATGTCCCCCGGGGAGTCAGGGGGCAAATATTTCCCACAGATTTAACCCGCGATTTAACTGCAGAGCATTATAATAACACGCAGAGAGATATAATAACACACAGAGAGATATAATAACATGCAGAGAGATAAAATAACACGCAGAGAGATATACAGTAGCGACATACTTTATTAAAGTAAATGCCGGCGGCATGCCGGGATCTACCCCAGCTGCCGCCAGTCAGAAACGCGCGCCGCCGCGTTTCCCCCACGCACCCCCCCTCCACATCGCGCGCAATTACCCCCCCAAAGACACCCCGAACCCGGCTTCTACTCTGCCCCTCTGCTTCCCCGACCCCCGCTTACCTAGATTTGAACTCCAGGGGTGTCGGGGAAGCCTGGGGAAGCCGGGGAAGACGGGGAAGCCGGGCGCGCTTGTGACCGTGACGTCACAGTGCGCCGCCACGCGCCGCGGCTACCCGCTTCCCAGCCTCATACAGCCAGCGGCATTTGCTCGAATAAGAGCTGCCGCTGCTGTAATAACACGCAGAGAGACCTAATAACACGCAGAGAGACATAACACGCAGAGACATAATAACATGCAGCCATATATAATGACATGCAGTAAGATATAATAACACGCAGAGATATAATAACACGCAGAGATATAATAACACGCAGAGAGATATAATAACACACAGACATATATAATAACATGCAGATGGATATAATAACACGCAGAGAGATATAACACACAGACATATATAATAACATGCAGAGAAATATAATAACACGCAGAGAGATATAATAACACGCAGAGAGATATAATAACACACAGAGAAATATAATAACACACACAGAGATATAATAACATGCAGAGAGATATAATAACATGCAGAGAGATATAACACGCAGAGAGATATAATAACACTCAGTGAGTTATAATAACACGCAGAGAGATATAATAACACACAGAGATATATAATAACACGCAGAGAGATATAACACACAGAGAGATATAATAACATGCAGAGATATATAATAACACGCAGAGATATATAATAACACGCAGAGAGATATAACACGCAGAGAGATATAATAACACTCAGTGAGATGTAATAACACGCAGAGAGATATAATAACACACATAGATATATAATAACACGCAGAGATATATAATAACACGCAGAGAGATAACATACTGAGATATATAATAACACACAGAGACATAATAACATGCAGTGACACAAATTTACTGATACACATAACTTAACACAGACACACTAATATATACAATGCTACACACTGACTTACACATGTACACAAATACACACAAGCAGCCCAAATACACATGCTTATATACTGTTATATATACTGCTAGCATTGGAAGTCTGTTTGTAGTGAAAAAGTGAATATAAAGGCGCGATCAACTTAAATAGAATAATAATAAAGGTGTAGAACTAATATAAATTACACACAGTGAACAGAATTAGTGAATAAAAATAATGTACCTATGGGTTAGAAGGGACATTCTTGCAAAAAAGCATTTATCCAGGATATTATTTTTTTTTATATGTCCTGAGTAGGACACGGGGACATGACGAGCAAAGAGACCAACACGCGCCTTAGAAATTCTTCCGAAAAATCTACAATTATTTGTGGGTTCTTGCATTGGAAGTCTGGAATTTGTTATATCCGTATGCTACCAAACACGGTCCAACTGATTTTATAAATAAGATTCCTAGAATGAGAAAGAGTTAACCCTTACAGATCCCGCACAGCAGGAAAGGACATAACTCGTCCCATACAGTCCTAAAAAGGTATTCCTCCCCCGTACCTCGCGCACGAGGAGGGAGGACAAATCATAAGGCAGGCTGCGTATGGAACGGCAACGGAGGTTAAGATCAGGTTACGGCAATCCATGACTGATCCCCGGACTACAACCCCAACACACAGCACCAATAATCATCTACTTCTTTCTCTGGTCCACAAACTATTTCTTACGTTCGTATTTGGCCGATTCCACATGTGAGATGGAGATTATACCCAGGAGCAAAGCCGCGAGCACAGCAGAGGTTCTGGGGAGAAGCATCTTACAGATGTGTTAGCAGAATGTACCGGTTATCACAGTCGTGTATATACGCTCAGCACGGACGATCAGTACAATCTGGGGGGCTGCAGCCCGGAGGTATACAGTGTATACTTACAGTTTAGTAATCTAGTTATACACGGTGAGGAGTTGTAGGCGGTGGTTTGTACTCTGAGATGTAGGAACATACTTATAGACAGTACTATAAGGTCATTTTTACCACATATCAAAATCACAATACTAGTTAGAACATACCATAAATCAATATGCTTACGTGTGATGCGAGATAGAGCTGGATGACAAACCTGTGAATATCACCGGTCTGTGGTATAGGAGGGTTGAGGTGAGTGTTATAGCCAACTCTGATGGAGAACATGTCATATGCAATCAGCAGACTCTGTTGTGAGAAGAATAATCCACTTATTTGTGGGTAAATTACATTTCTCACAGACACAGTTTGGAACAAAAAAGCAAGAATTTAATAGACTCCCTGCCTCATTGCAAATATCATTTCTATTAATGATGAATTCCGGAGAGTAATGTTGTGTCAACATCTTCTAACCAACCAAATAACCACCATGGTGTATGTGAACTCAGCAGGAGACACGTATGCCACGGTAGTTTGGGGGAAGTGCACGTGAATGGGGATAACATAGGCCTCACTAATAAAGGATAAGCCCACTTGGTTTAACCGTGATCCTATGTGTTGACTAGTAGTGTTCACGTTCCTTGGACCCTGGTGTCAGAAGTACATTACTGTGACTGCTGTGCCAAATAATTGTGACATTAAAGATTTATTTCGGGATGTGCCTTCTTGGGTTGTCTGGGACCGGGAGATTATAAGCGCCTGTAAGTTTCAGTGATGTGGTTTTTTTTTTTTGCCCAGAGAAAGTTTACAATATGTGGCGTTGTATACGGGTTCCGAGTATATGGGATACCCCAAAAGTGGGTATCCGGGTTAGAGCTCGAGATTCTCGCTGCAGCCAAGCAACTTATCCAGGAGGATCCCGCTGCAGCATCATCCAGACCAGGCTAGAAGCGCAGTGAAGGGTAATGTTATTCTACCATACAGGGGCGTCCACTAGTATGACGAGGAGTCCCTATATAAGGAGGGGTGCAGTACCTGAACCAGTATAGGGGTTATCAGCAGAGATCCGACTCTATGATAAAGCTGAAGTGATTTCTGTGTTTAAAAAAATGAAAAGTTATTTTTGAGTGATGTGCCAAGCAATGAGCGAGTGAGTGGTAGGCAGATAGTAATATACCCTCACTCCGATCCTGAAACCAGAACGGACTTACACAATCAAGATACGGACACAAGTATATTTTATTAAAGAGTTGGTTTCTAGGTATATACATGATGTTGATAAACCTGGTATGAATGAACCTGTGGGAGTAAGTACCAAGTCCTGATCCGAAGGGACCCGGTGCTACCAAGCTTGGTGACCTACTGGGTCTGTGCGTATGCCACGGGGGGTTGGGGTAACAATGGAGTAATTGGCTGTGAAATGTGTGGGGTGAGAGTATACCAATGAGCACGATACCTGATAGTGCTCGGCTGCACTTAGGGGGATTGCTGGGAGAGATTGGCCGAGCCGCAACCCAGGTTTACGGTAATGTGTGCCTTGTTCTGTTAGCTATCTCCATGCCCAGCCGGGATTCGAGCCTTCATAACTGTTTGAGTTGTCTCCTTTCACTTCGGTTCCTTGTTATTGTGTGTTCACTCTCATCTGTTGCGTCCATGGAATGTCTGTTCGCTGGCTGTCCGTGGCTAATCTGTGTTTAGTATAACGGTGTTGCTTGTCCGTCCCTGTTCTTTCGAAGGATCTCTGGTAGGCACCATGTGTACAAGCGGGCTTAGTGTGTATCCTTCATGTGAGTGTCCATGTTAAATTGGTCCTGGCACTGTTGAGTTGATACAGTGGTGTTATGTGTTGGTGTACCTGTCACTGTGGGTTGTCCAGTGGGATAAGTGTTGTGTGGTCGCCGTCACGTGAGGTGACCATCTGTTGTAATGGGTGTGTTGTGTGTCCTGTCACTTTGTGGAGTTACCAGTGGGATAATGGTGGTGTCTGTCCTGGTGAGTTACCAGTGTGGATTAATGTGTGTGTGTCTGTCACTGTGAGTTACCAGTGTGCTTTTACTGGTGTGTTCCTGAAACTGTGAGATGGTTTACCAGTGTGTAATGTGTGTGTGCTGTTCACTTGTGGGGGTACCTCATGTGTGTGATAAGTGTGTGCTGTCGATGCTGTCACGTGGGGTTACCATTGTGTTAATGTGTGTGGGTCCTGGTCCAGCGTTGAGTTGTACCAGTGTTGTGTTAAATGTGTGTGTTCCTGTCCAAGCTGCTGCTTACCACGTGTTGTTTTGTCGATCAACCTGTACAGTGTGTTATGGTGTGTCCTCGTCACTGTTGGGGGTTACCAGTGTGATAATGTGTGTGCTGTCTACATAGCTCACTGTGGGGATTACCAGTGTGAGTATTGTTGGTGTTCTGTCACTGTGAGTGTACCAGGTGTATAATTGTGTGTCCTGTCACTGTGATTTACTGTAGTCATGGTGGTCTTACACTGGGGTTACATGTTGATAAGTGTGTGGTGTACTGTCCACTTTGGGTACCATTGATGTGTGTAATGTGTGTGTGTCCCTGTTCACTGTGGGTTACCAGTGATGAGAATTGTGTGTGATCCTGGTCAAATGTGGAGTTTACCAGTGTGATAATGTGGTGTGTGTCGCAATTCACCTGTGAGGTTTACAGTGTGTCTGTATGTGTCCTTGTGTACGGGTTTTCACAGTGTGAAGTTACCGTGTGTCATCCTGTGGTGATCCAGATAAGGTTGTCCCACTGGGGGTTACCAGTGTGATATGGGTGTGTTGGCCTGTCCACTGTGGGTTGGTTCCCAGTTGTATAAGTGTGTGTGTCCTGTCAATGTGTGTTACCAGTGAGTGATAATGTGTGGTTGTCCTGTGAGTTACCAGTGTGAATGTGTGGGTGTCTGGCACTGTGGTTTACGTGTTTAATGGTTGTCCTCTCACTGGGGTTTACAGTGTGATGAATGTGTGGGTTCCTGTCACTGTGGGTTACCCAAAAAGTGTGATAATGGTGTGTCCTGTCATGTGGGGTTACCAGTGTGTTAAAGGGTGGGTCCTGTCACATGTGGTTACCAGTTTTGCTAAGTGTGTGTCCTGTCACTTGTGGTTTACCAGTGTGATCATGGTGTGTCCTGTACTGTGGGTACAGTGTGATAATGTGTTGTGACTGCTTGAATGAAAGAAACGACTTGAGGCGCCAAAAGCGACGAAAACGTTCCCGCATCGGCCCGCGGTTTTTACAATCGCGGGGAAGGGGGAGAGAGGAACGGAGGAAAGAGAAACGGCCGCAGGAGGTAAAGGCGGCGCCACGTAAGATACAGGAAACAGTATATTTATAAAGAGTTATGTTAATAGGTATATACAGTATAGATATATGTTGACAACCTGTGAAAGGACGTGGGATTTCCAAGTCCTGGATTCCGATGGGGACAGGTGGGCAACAAAGCTTGGTGCATCGGGTCTGTGCGTATGCCAGGGGTGGGCGGTAACATGTGTATGTATTGATGAATGATGAATGAAATGGGTGAGTGTGGTGTCAACGTAGGTAGTAGTGCTGCACGCAGGACCAGACCGCCCCCCCTGTGTACTGAGGGTGGGACGTATAGTAAACGGAACCCCAATAGGGGAGCGTGTCCAGAGTGTGGTAGGTTGAGTCCGGCCAGGTAGGTTATAGCGGAGAAGAAACAGATACTTGCCGGATCGGCATAGAGACGGGGTAAAGGGTTAGATGCCGTGGGGAGGGCGGGGCGAGAGGGTGGTCGGAGGTACTGCCGCGGCAGCTTTTATTCCAACAAATAGACGGTTTTCCTGGAATGCCGACGCTCTTCACCTGGCGCATGCCGCGTTTCTTTTGCGTTCCCAGCAGGTCACAGAGCGGTTTTGCGGCATGTCTTGAGAATGATTCGATTTTTAATATGCTGCCAATTCTTCGCGTTTGTCAGCCAGATGGCAGAAATTCAGAATTGTAATGCTCGAATCGTAGTAATTGTGTCGACTTGAAGGGTGTCGTTTAAAAAAGATACCACAGTGTGCTATTGCTGTGTAAATGGCCTTGGCCTTGATGAGACTAAGGAAGAGTTGCCAAAAATGTATCATTGGGAATTCTCATATTAAGAAAGGAAAAAGACCGGTTGGTTTATTTACAGTCTCCTAGGAGACCCGCCCGCACCCGCACATGAGTCAAGTGCAGCCGCTTTCCAAAAACCGACAAGAAGATTAGCGTATTTGTATTGCAACGCGATTTAAAGCAAGGAAGATAAGATGGCACAAGTTGTCTCAAATTTCAGTATTTTATCGAAAAATATGACTTTTACAAATCTTTCGCCACTTCCTCATACGTGAAGCATGCAATAAGGAAAAAGGTGATTATGTAGCGATCCCTGTTGTCATCGTATTGAGCCACAATTTGTTGGAGGGTCTTGGTGTGTGTTTTTTGTTGTGAGACCGGATCTTTTCCTGTATCTATGGCATGATGACGGCAAAAGGCAAAGGGTGTTGAAAACCAACTAAAGAAACGACAGTCGGGCCAAGCAATTGAAACAAGCACCAGCAACGGCTTTCCAATGACGGTCCCGCCCGTGTCAGTCAGTGACAACCCTGAGCCTGGCCGGAATTCGCGTGCAGTTTTGATGAAGCTGCAGTTTTACGAAGCAATTTCCAGCCTCACCAGCTGATACAGTTGGTAGTAGACCGATCAACATACGAGTGGATGATCAAGAACGCTGGACTGCAGTGGACCGGCCGCCGGCCACCAGCTGAATGGGGAAATTCTATGGTGAGTCATTGTTCCGTATTTTTCATGTGGTTTTTTTATTGTGACAAACTGTATAATATCGGGCACGATGCCAATTCCAAAGTCAAGCGATTATTCATTTAAGAAAATCAGTGGCGACGGCTTCTACAGTACTATTACTGAGAGATATGAAACATGATGGAAAGCTAGGGCTATGCGATTGGAGCCTCTTGAAAGCCTATGCGTGTTGTCATCGCATCGCCGGTAGGTAGGCCGCATGCGCCTGTGAACAGGAGACGCCCCAGAGAAAATTATTGGTGGGCCTGGAGGTACTTTTTAGGCGGGATGACCATGTTCAGTTAAATTTTCTTTTTTGTTTTTCCTTCAGCAAGAGAAAAGAAAACGGCGAATGGGGGGATTTCAATGGAGTATTAATCGCTTGGTGAAAATGCATGCCACATTGCTGAATCGGATTGAAAAACCCAACGTACCGGAGGTCTACGTTTAGTGGCCGTAGTATGTTTAGGATAGAATACTGAAACAGTGATGCTGATGTTCGGTCGTAAAGTATACTGACAATACTTTTTAGATACAACAGTTACTTGGTCATAAACCGAAAAAGAAAAACTAAAAACTATGCATTTATTATACAGGTGTCAAATTTCAGTCTGTGTCTCTACAGTATTACCGTGCAGTACATACATTACAGTAAGTTGGTGCTTTATTTTTTTTACTCGTACTGAGAAGCGCCTACGTATACAGTGCAAGTATCCCGACATTCTAGAACACTGTTGTATGGTTTAAAAGTCGCACCGGACGCAAATGGACAAGTACTGCCTAAAACCAAATCACAGGTATTTATTGGTGGAGTAGTAAAAAAGTACAAAAACATTTATTTACAAATACTGTGCAGTAGCAACATTGTAAGTCGCACAGCAATTTCAAAACATCAACAGGTGTATGGTTTACTGCTACAGTAAGGAGTGATAAACATTTATGTCAGTCAGTATGGTTGCCAAGCACATTTTTTTTTTGGGGTTTTAAAAACAGTAATATATAGGTAAATTCTTTATTCATTAAATACGGGAAAAAAGCAACATATCCTTTATTAAAGAACGACAAGTCAAACATACTGTATCAACTGTCAAGTGGGATGGTGTTGTGTTTAAACGTCGCATCAGTACAGTCCTACAGGGGGGGCAGCAAAAAGGGCCGGTTTCAGGACAACCTTGAAAACCACGTGCCCCTGTTTGCTGGCCCCAGAGACGGGAATTGTGCAGAGTCCTGTGTGTGTGGACAGCAAGTAAGGTTAAAACATCTGTATAAATACAGGTAAAAACAACACACCAACAACATCTCCTTTATGTAAGTACAGCAGGTATAAACAGGCTAAGAGTACAATACAGTTCAGCACAACAGTATGGTTCAAGAAAGTCTCCGCATTGTCCGTCCTGGCCGATCACTTGCATTGGCGCACAAAAACGCCATTAACGCGTAAGTCAGAATGCATTTAATTACAGGATTGTAACTGGATTAAAAGTGCCGCATTTCATCAACGAATGGTCTTTTAAATGACAGGAAGAGTTTTTTTTTTTTTGTACGAGATTTCCGTCGTAGTTCACTTTGAAAGGCCCAGTCACAGTACAAAGAGTAGGGAAATTTCGGTGATCAAAGTAACAAGGCATACTTGTGGGGTGCACAGACTCTTCACCTATAAGTCTCCCTGAGCGCGGTGGACGATCGACAGGTGATGTCGGGGAAGTTCGAGCGGCGGGGGTTGTAGGTCCTCTGAGGGAGCGGGTGGCTTGAGGTGATGGGCGAGGTTAGGGTGTCTGGGAGGAAGCTTTCCTCCGGGTCTTGGTCGCCGTGTTGTCTCTGTCGGGTCTTGACGGAGTTGTCGTCCTCCTCAACCGGCATAACAGGTAATCCTGCATCTATGGGGGATGGGGGGGTGTGCTTGGTGATGAAAGGAGGGGTGGGTCGAGGTCCCAATTCATACATCCGGTCACCCCCCTATGCTCCAGCGCGGGGAGGAAAACAAGGGGCTATTAACACCGAGAAATAAGTATGCCCGCTATGTAGCCTCGATCTTCTCCATCAGTCAATCCATCTGTTGATCCATATGTATCATCGGTGATCCATTTTTAGAATCGGGCTCCAATTCGCAGTGCCAGAAGCAAATCTATCTTGCTCGCACCTTAGAATCCCTGGGGAGATCCCCTATCCATTCAGAATCGGTCTAAACGAGCGCTCTGGTGCATGGCGTGTGCAACACCGGGGGAATGGGTTGCAAAGGAGGGATGAGAGGGGGTCCATGGATGAGAAGCGGCCAGCGACATCGAGAGAGTGGAGGAGGTGAAACTGTGGATATCGGGGAGAGGCGAACGGAAGCGTCGTCTTTTTTGAGAAGAGGATGGGAGGAAGAAAAGTGACCTTTGGATCTAAGGGCAAAGAAGCCACAGTAGTATAGAGAAAGGGAAGGACCGTGTGGATTTCAGAAGCAGCGTGAGGATAGAACTGGAGAGATGGAATGTGGGTTATGCGGAGGCTGGCTGGCAGCGTCGTCGAGGATGAGGGTGGAGACAGACGGCGAAGGATTTCCGCGCTGGGATAGCGGCGGCAGGTCGTCGAAGGTGTGAGGAAGTGGACTGCGGGTTCGAATGAGTTGCTGCCAATTCATTTTAGTAGAGAGTTACATACTGATATCTTATGGCATATTAGGTTCCACGTATATGAAAAAACATAGCCTTTGGGGCAGCAGAGGTGGCTTTCTTGCCTTGCATGTCGGCTTGACTTGGCGCGGGAGGGGAAACGCAACGCTTTCGATTTTAAGTGGACAGGAAATGCAGGGGGAGGTGGGGGCTGCGCAGAGAATAGGTTTTGCTCAATGAAGCAGGTTGGCACAATGCAGTATTGGACACGGGCAAGTTCAGATTAAAGAGCATCGAGTGGTGGGGGGGGGCTATGACAGTGTTGTAAAAATTTTATGCTAGCGTGTGCTAAATCTCTGGCGTGGATTAGTGAGGGAGACCCTTTATCTTCATGTTACAGTCTGTCTCATTGTAACAGTGATCTCTCATTTCTATCATTATTATTTCATGGAGAAAGCAGGAAATCAGGAGATTTAGGAACCCCCATAAAAGCAGCGTGACATGTATACTGTCTTTATACAGAGAGTGCAGTGTTACAGGGCATTGTCCTTATACAGAGAGCGCAGTGTTACAGGGCATTGTCCTTATACAGAGAGAGCAGTGTTACAGGACATTGTCCTTATACAGAGAGCGCAGTGTTACAGGACATTGTCCTTATACAGAGAGCGCAGTGTAACAGGGCATTGTCCTTATACAGAGACGCAGTGTAACAGGACATTGTCCTTATACAGAGAGCGCAGTGTAACAGAACATTGTCCTACTACAGAGACGCAGTGTAACAGGACATTGTCCTTATACAGAGAGCGCAGAGTTACAGGACATTGTCCTACTACAGAGACGCAGTGTAACAGGACATTGTCCTTATACAGAGAGCGCAGTGTAACAGAACATTGTCCTTATACAGAGAGCGCAGTGTTACAGCGCATTGTCCTTATACAGAGAGCGCAGTGTTACAGGGCATTGTCCTTATACAGAGAGCGCAGTGTTACAGGGCATTGTCCTTATACAGAGAGCGCAGTGTTACAGGACATTGCAAAGCTCACGTGTAAGGAGCAGAATCACTGGGGGATTTATTAACCACAAATTCTACGCCCTCCAATAGCAAAGCAAGGACCATTCTCTGACTCTCTGGCCTCTAAATCACTATCACGTTTTCCAATTGCTTGGATATATTTCATCAACGCAGCCAATTTAGTTTGTCTCCTTGTATGACCCGCCCGCGTCTCCCGTGTGAGAAGAGAGCGCACTTCTTCCAGGAGACCTGCCAGTCTCTTCATGCGATTTCCCTGCTCATTCTCCTCTCTCTTGGTCTCCAACATCTGATCTTCTTCACTAGACAAGAAGACAACAAACTGATGTCAGGAAATGTCCCCGGGGAGTTAGGGGGCAAATATTTCCCAGCTCAGATTTAACCCATTCACTGCCACAGGGGCAAGTAAAGAATTACAGAGCATTATAATAACACACAGAGATATAATAACATGCAGAGAGATATAATAACACACAGAGATTTATAATAACACACAGAGAGTTATAATAACACGCAGAGATATATAATAACACACAGAGATTTATAATAACACACAGAGAGATATAATAACACACAGAGAGATATAATAACACACAGAGATTTATAATAACACACAGAGATATATAATAACACGCAGAGATTTATAATAACACACAGAGGGATATAATAACACGCAGAGATTTATAATAACACACAGAGAGATATAATAACACACAGAGAGATATAATAACACACAGAGATTGTCCCTAGCTGTTATACAGTAAGGGGATGATGTCACTATCACTATGGGGCGTCCCTGCGAGTCCGCACACTGTCCCTAGCTGTTATACAGTAAGGGGATGATGTCACTATCACTATGGGGCGTCCCCGCGAGTCCGCACACGTTGTTCCTAGCTGTTATTCAGTAAGGGGGATGATGTCACTATCACTATGGGGCATCCCCGCAGTCCGCACACGGTGTCCCTAGCTGTTATTCAGTAAGGGGGTGATGTCACTATCACTATGGGGCGTCCCCGCAGTCCGCACACGGTGTCCTAAGCTGTTATTCAGTAAGGGGAGATGTCACTATCACTATGGGGCGTCCCCCCGAGTCCGCACATGTTGTCCCTAGCTGTTATTCAGTAAGGGGATGATGTCACTATCACTATGGGGTGTCCCAGCGACTCCGCACACTTTGTCCCTAGCTGTTATTCAGTAAGGGGGATGATGTCACTATCACTATGGGGCTTCCCCGCGAGTCCGCACACTGTCCCTATCTGTTATTCAGTAAGGGGGGGTGTCACTATCACTATGGGGCGTCCCCGCGAGTCCGCACACGTTGTCCCTAGCTGTTATTCAGTAAGGGGGATGTCACTATCACTATGGGGTGTCCCCTCGAGTCCGCACACGTTGTCCCTAGCTGTTATACAGTAAGGGGATGATGTCACTATCACTAAGTTTGTCCCCATGAGTCCGCACACTTTGTCCCTAGCTGTTATTCAGTAAGGGGGGACGTCACTATCACTATGGGGCGTCCCCGCAGCTCTGCACACGGTGTCCCTAGCTGTTATTCAGTAAGGGGGGATGTCACTATCACTATGGGGCGTCCCCGCGAGTCCGCACACGTTGTCCCTAGCTGTTATACAGTAAGGGGATGATGTCACTATCACTAAGTTTGTCCCCATGAGTCCGCACACTTTGTCCCTAGCTGTTATTCAGTAAGGGGGGACGTCACTATCACTATGGGGCATCCCCGCAGCTCTGCACACGGTGTCCCTAGCTGTTATTCAGTAAGGGGGGATGTCACTATCACTATGGGGCGTCCCCGCGAGTCCGCACACTGTGTCCCGAGCTGTTATTCAGTAAGGGGGGATGTCACTATCACTATAGGGCGTCCCCGCGACTCCGCACACTGAGTCCCTAGCTGTTATTCAGTAAGGGGATGATGTCACTATCGCTATGAGGCGTCCCCGCGAGTCTGCACACGTATTCCCTAGCTGTTATTCAGTAAGGGGATGATGTCACTATCACTAAGGG
>WSYH01012262.1:0-19135 GCA_036426205.1 Ascaphus truei | reverse complement strand
AAGCCTGTCACGAGAGCTTGCGACAGGCTGTAATTGTACACCAAAAACTATATATATAAATATATATATATACCTGGGTTTGAACTGGGACGAGACTTAGATATGATAAATAGCATTTATTCCTTGATAAAGGTGAACACAACAGATTATACAATAACAGGCAAAATATAGACACTTACGTAAAAGATGAAAATAATGAAAACAGTCCCATCTGAACTGGCAGTTTCATCCAGCAATCAGCCCAAGACATTGCATGGCGACCAAAAATGAAGACAAAGGATAGATGGGAAACAGCAGGTTATAAACCCTTTGTCCCTCTATCTGTAACATTAAGACCCTGGGATTGGTTTGCAATTATCTCCAGCCAATCTTTGGTGGGGGAACACATTTTAGGACAGGCCCCCCTGCTAGCTGGCACATCTGCAGTAGAACTCTGGGGGGTCTCAGACTTTACCAAAAGTTCATATTTACTGCAAATCAATGCATAACTTCCGCTCCGTAATACATGCAGTCAGGTGAGATATATTACTGCATTCTGGGACACCTGACGCTCGTAGGAAGACCAAAAATTACATTGTAATATGAACATTAATAGAGATATTAATATCTGGCATTTAGCAGCAGTTACATATTCAATGTTTAGACTTCCCAAGATCGGCTTACTCTCGCCAATACACTTATGTAATTCTTAGCCGGTTCAGCCAAGGACATCTCATAGTATCCTTATATTTAATAAAGTTACTCACTTTTGATATCCTGTTGGGGAATACCTTTTGCTGGAAGGTGTGAATAACAAACCCTTCCCTTCCTTTTGCCTGCTTCCCGCATAAACAATTCCCCTGGGAAGCCAGGCTCAAATCTAGCAGAATATCCTATTTAGCATCCTACTGGCCACGTCAATAAACCTTTTGAAGTGGGCTTTTGCTTTTCGCATAACCAATTAGGTCAGTTACCTATTGATCAGGGCGATGTATCACACCTCTCTGTTGATATACACTTCCAGTGAATACTCATATGAGGCACCATTTGGCTCCTTACGCATTACAAAGACAGGCATTCTGCCTGTTGTCACCAACCTGGGTTTAAATCCCAGGACAAAATCAACTGCAGGGCAGTTTTAAAACACAGAGAACCAATATTTAGGCAAACGCTTGCATTCCCCCATCTGCATCTATCATGTGGGGTTCTAAAACCTTCTCTTTTCACATTCAACTTCAATTAACCCTTTGAAGTCCAGATTTCCTTAAAGGACATAATACAGTGGGATTTCCTTAAACTGTAGCTCATTAACCCCTTAAGTCCCAGTGGGTGGGTTATGCAGACCCTGATCCAGCAACAACATCATTTACACAGGGGAATAAGCATTTTCATGTTATTTTGCAAGGGTTAAGTCACAGTTCTGGGCCTCAGCCCAGTTAACCCCTTGTCTCCCTGGCGAGGTTAGAGGGGGGCCCTTGGGGGGTAACCCCGTTAATCCCGGGCCAAACCCTCCCTACCGCCACAATGGTGTCCTCTGTGAATGAGTACAGTTCCAAAGTGCGGAGAAACAGTTTCAGGCGAGGAAAACTGCAGTCAACACAACATAGACAAACAAATTCTTCAAAATGCAGGTGGAGGAACAGGTCCATATGTGACCTGACACATTGTTCCTCCTCTGTTCTTGGCTGTCACTTTAAATGGAGAATTGCATTATGAACTTGTGAGTAGAGATGTACTTTGTACCTCTGTCCTAAAGGAGACCTGCATTTTGAAGAATTTGTCTCTCTGTGAATGAGGGCATTGCTACTGTATTTTATTTATTTACATATAAAATGTTTTACCAGGAAGTAATATATTGAGAGTTACCTGTCGTTTTCAAGTATGTCCTGGGCAGAGTTGTGATGATATATAGTTGTATGGTTACAAATACATAGCGGCTGGATACTTTGTTGAGCCTTGGGACCATGAACAGTCTTTTAAAGTCAGATCTCAGATGATAAGTGCTGCATGTGGTAGGGGTGAGGAAAATGTGCAGATAGACAGGTAGCTTGCCCAGAAAGTTATTGAATGCAAGACAGGAAAGATAAACTTTGTGCCTGTGCTCCAATAAATCATTTTTTTATTGGAGTCCCTCTGGATCATTGTTTCTTATACCTAGCTAAATACTGGGGGTGCTCCCCAGCTCTACCCTCTGTACCACTGGCTGGTGTTGTAAGCATGTGGTAATATTTATTTATAAAATGTTTTACCAGGAAGTACTGTAATACATTGAGTTACCTCTTGTTTTCAAGTATGTCCTGGGCATAGAGTTATGATGACAAATAATACATGGTTACTAATACATAGTTACATAAGTGAACAACAACATTTATATACAATACATTGCATGGACAGTTAGAGATCATATATATTATAGGCATATGTAACAGTTACAGACCAAATAAAAATGTGAGACAGCTTTAATTTGAAAGAATTTAGACTGGTGGCGGCTATGAGAGTCTCCGGTAGGTTGTTCCAGTTTTGGGGTGCACGGCAAGAGAAGGAGGAGCGGCCAGATACTTTGCTGAACCTTGGGACCATGAACAGTATGAAATAGTACAAACTTCTTGTTTTCCATTTGCAATTATTATCTTGTTTGAGTTTAGGAATTTGGCCCTACATTTCCACACACATACACACACGAAAATAATCTTGATCCTTAATGATGACATTTACAAATATCAGAGATGGTTTAATTTGACTAGGTGTTTTCGGCGGCACTGCCCATTTAACACTTCTCCTGAAATAATGACAAATGATAAATACTAACATTTTACTGAATTATTCATTACGTTCGGCTTTCTGCGGTCGTTCTATTATATACTTTTCCTCCTCATCGCTACAACAAATTACTTTCTTTTTCAATATCCTCCCACTTTGTATTTTTAATTCTCAATCAAGTAATATGTCAAATTTATGAGGCCATATTCTGATATATTACCGCCCACTCAGATGCTTATGAGAGTACCTTGTTTACATTAAAGTAGATAAGTAGAAGAAAAACAAAAACATAATTTGATATACCCATTTATTAATTAGCATTTGTAAAGGGTCATAATTGGCACTAAAAGTAACAAAATTAAATAAATTAATCATAGTTTAAGTAGTATGATTCAAACAGATTAAAAGTGGAGTTAGAAAACCAATTCTATGTACTGCAAGACAAGGATATGTTCTACAGATTAATAAGTGTGGCAATCATACAATTAGGCATTAATATGAGCGAAAGAAAAATAATGAAAAGCCTCACTATTTCTGAAATATACAAATGATCACCTAGCAATGATCACCTTGCAAGGGATGAGTTACAGGTGTTCTCTCGCAGGGAGACCGTCTGGATCTTCAAACTAAATAGTTTGGTTCCAGGAGGTCACAATGAAAATTTGGACACTAGCACAATTGTCTAGTGTTCCTTATTTTCTGTTCTCTGGGTTTGGCTTTTTTCATGGTTAACTTTTTATAATTTAAATTAAATAAAATACTATTTTTTATTTAGTTTTATTTAATATTAGTTTCTATATTATTCTCATTACCATTGATTTTGTTTTTTATTATTACTTATATTTATGTATTATACTTGTTTATTATTAAGAATATTAGGTTGATATATGTTTTTTTATGATTCATTATGTCATTTATATGGTTTATATCAGGCCTGCGCAACACGCGGCCCGCCTGCACTTACTGACAGGCCCGCGGCGGCTTTCCGCTTTCCCACTCCCTCCCAAGTCCGCTCTACCCCTCCTCCTCCCTCCCGAGTCCGCTCTCCCGTTCCCCCATGAGCCCGCTCTCCCATTCCCCCACGAGCCCGCTCTCCCCCTCCCTGACAAGCCCGCTCACAGGACTGCAGGGCAGCAGCGTGCTCTAGCATTGAGGCACTTCCGTGCCTGCTGCTTGCTAGAGCGAGCGCGTGCATTCGTGAAGTCCTGCCTGCTCTGCCGCCTCCTCTGCAGCAAACCGAGGTAGGGTGGGGTGATTGGATGTGCAGGGAGGTGCAGGGGAGGGTGAATGGAGGTGCAGGGGGGCGATTTGAGGTGCAGGGGAGAGCGAGTTGAGGTGCAGAGGAGAGCAATGTGAGGTGCAGGGCAGAACAATGTGAGGTGCAGGGGAGAGCGATTTGAGGTGCAGGGGAGAGCAATTTCAGGTGCAGGGGAGAGCAATTTCAGGTGCAGGCGAGAGCGATGTGAGGTGCAGGGGAGAGCGATGTGAGATGCAGGGGAGAGTGATGTGAGGTGCAGGGGATGAGAGTGATGGGAGGTGCAGGGGATGAGAGTGATGGGAGGTGCAGGGGATGAGAGTGATGGGAGGTGCAGGGGGGAGAGTGATGGGAGGTGCAGGGGGAGAGGGATGGGAGGTGCAGAGGTGTGGGATGTGTGTGGTGTGCAGGGGGGTATTGTGTGTGTGTGTGGGTGAGGGGGAGAGATGGAGGTATAAGAGATAGGTGGGGAGTATCGCAAAGGTTGATAGTGAGGCGTTCTGGGGGAGATATGAGGATGATGATGATGAAGGGTGCTGGGGGAGATATGAGGATGATGATGATGGGTGCTGTGGGACATATATTATGAGGGGTGCTGGGAGAGATATATGAGGATGATGATGATGAGAGGTGCTGGAGGAGAGATGATGATGATGATGATTTTACCCGTGCGGCCCAAATCTTTTTTCCTTGGAGTAGTTCGGCCCTTCTCACTTTACAAGTTATGCAGGCCTGGTTTATATGGTTTATACTATGTATCATTATTGGCTCTAAATGTTATGTAGTCACATATGATTGTATCCTATTTGTAGCACTTAGCTATGTTCCTGAATCTTATTGGTTACATGTATCCACTGTGGACAGGATGGCCTGTCGAGAGGCCAGTAAGACGCTAGACACGGTATGAAACTTTAACTGTAGTAATTTATTAGCCACAAATAAACTCCGGGTGCACTGTCCCTTTAAGAAAACAAAATCATAGAAAATAAACACCTATTCCCTTCGCACTCACTAGCTGCATGGCCAGCTAAGCTGGTTCCCAAGCCAAAAACATGCCCTGGCATATGCCACAGTGTAAAACAGTCTCTGCATACAATAATAAGGGTTTTGCTTATCTTAGTCCTTTTGGAGCAGATGTCTCTCCTCCTTTCTTCCTATGGGAACTCAGCCCCACGTTGAGCCCAGAGAAACTCCTCTGTAGGTCCTCTATACCAGCTTCGGCAGCTGGGGAGCACTTCTATCTCCCCCCATCTCTGGGGAAAACAGTCTCTCTGTCTGGCAGCTTCCTGTGTCTTTTAAAACACTTCCTCATTCAGTTCATTCAGACCAGGCTGATTAATTAGGCAGCAGCTGCATTAGCCATTCCAGTGAGGATAAACTCTCTGTGAGCTGGAAAAATACACTTACTGCACTGTTCCAGCACCTGGAGATACCTGATGGTATCACACCACCTATCCTGTCATTTGGACCATTATAAAGGTTGAACAGCTGCTGCTCTTTGAGACACACACCCCTGATGAAGTTAGAACTTGATCTGACGAAATGATTAGAGTTAATGTCATTTCTAAATACCCATCAGCTTTAGAGGATTTCCTGCATACAGACACTGTGGGAAGGGAGAGTTGAAGAGATACAGAGCTTTGGCGTGCTGTATCCTGCAAACGGAGCTGACAAAAGCATCAAGCTTTAAGTTGTGCTGTGTATCATGGAACCAGCGGTCTTTTTAATGAGGGAATGTGAAGTCCTCGCGTAGTGAGAGCACATTGACGGACCGGGGCTTGGCTGTGCAGCCTCTTTCACCCCTCCCCCCCCTCTCTATCGGTGCACCGTTTGTTTGTGAGTGAACAGACTTTCAGTGGATCAACTTCCGGATTGGGATCATAGTGGCTTTCTTTGCTTAGGAAGCATAGCTGACGGACTCCCTGTTACTATCACTCACGAGCTGCAATTGGTGAAATCAAACCAAGAACAATCTACTGTATGTACATTTAACACACTGACATTGCCTTATAATCTCCGGTTTCTCCTCTGGACTATATATGGTGATTTCATATTGTTAGGACCAGTAGGTCAGGCCAGAATCTGCACTTGTGTTAAGCATCCATTTTGTCTGTTCATAATCAGTTAAGATTCTGTAGTCAGCCTTTTGCTGAAATATAATTCCTAATGCACTCCGTTTCTGCCAAATTACATTTCCTTTCAGAAAATTGCTAAGATACTTTTTGTATTGTCAGTTTCCTGCTCTTTTAGTCAAATATACAATAGACTGGTTCTCTGAAAGAGGCAAAATCGTATAACTTAGTTGCTAGAGATTCAAGGTCTCTTTTGATAACAGACAATGAATAAGCTATGTATTGTGACATTGCCTGTATTGGGAGAAACACGTCCCAAAATCATGCCACTAATATGTCCTGCCCCTAAATCACGCCTCTAATAAAAAGCTACGCCCAAGACACACCCAGGTTACGCCTATGTTACGCCTCTAATCAATATCTTCTTTTTCTGGTATAAAAGTCATTACCCTATGAGTAATAAATTGAGACAAAGGATTTGAAACCTGGCTTGTGTTACATTTCATTTCTTTCGTTTACCGGGCCTGTAAGTTCAACAAAAATCGGAGATAACGAGTGGCAGTGCGTGAAATCTTCCCGGGGGAGTCTGTTGCAAACGGTGCAGATGTGTGTATATCCAGTAACAAGGCCTTCAGCTCTCTTGGCAGAGGAAAGGTTCCTTTCAGTTCTGAAGCCTAGGCAAGGAAAAGGTTTTCCTTCACATATCATATTACCACCTGTCCTATCTCCCCTCATTGAGTGAGTCTCCTTGATATTCAACGTGTGTCTGGTTATACAGGTTTTTCCTCTATTCAATATCACCTTGTGATGGGTCCTTTTGTTTTTTTAATCATTATTGTTTTTATTTATTTGCATGTTTATGTTTTTATTATCTATCTCAAATTGTTTATCAAGTTAGGGGGCATTTATTATCTGGTATATTATATATATATATATATATATATATATATCACACAGAAAACAGAACACAATGAGTAGGGCTAATTGAGTAGTATCAATAATAATAAAAAATTGGTTTGTGGTCTAATGGTGAATAGTGACAATAGGTGACTATACAATAATTCATATAATTAGATATTTAGTGAATATATCAAATAGTGAATGATAATAACCTATAACAATGCAGTACTTAATATATGAATTAATTTGTGAATATATATTCAATGTAGAAAGTGAAAAAATGAAAACAAACCAATCCAAAAGATAAAAATCTCCAGCTTCCGACTACAGTCACTGCATGGAGAGGCTGCTTCTTCAAATTATCTAACCTAGATCATAAGTAACTACAAAAGAGAAAAGAAAGGAAGCGCCAGCGCCAGAGCATAATACTGTATTAAAAGGGATAACTTTATTATAACCTAGATTGGCCTGTAGGACATGCACTCACATCAAATGGTTAAAACACTATATGTATGTTGCTTAGAACGTCTGAGGGACGATTCAGTGGTAGGATGTATACATAGGTATTTATAATGACAGTGTCAGTCAGCAGATACTCATCTGTAGTATAGCGCGCAAATGTTGTGTCCAGGAGCTGGGTTCACATTGGCAGTGGTTCTAAAAATTTCAGTGGGATCGCACCCTTATCTAGTCAGATGACGACTACTGACTGCTTCACACGGCAGACTCCACACCAACACTACCCTGAACACAGGCATACCCTGTCCTGAACACCGCGCAACAGATCCACGTCCCTCAGACAGCTGGGTAAGCCCTTAAAGTCACGCACGTGACAAAACGTGTCGGACGTCATGACGCAATTACGGGATGACGTAGCTTGGATTGTCTGAGGGACGTGGATCAGTGGGCTGCAGGTGTGGAGTCTACTGCTGAATCGTCCCTCAGCCGTTCTAAGCGGCATACAGATTGTCTCCTTTGATAGTTTTTTTTAACCATTTGATGTGAGTGCATGTCCTAAAGGCCACTCTAGGTTATAATAAAGTTATCACTTTTAATACAGTATTATGCTATGGAGCTGGCGCTATATACTGTATATCGTTCTCATAAAAACCTCCAATTCCTATGTACCCAAGTACCTTTAAACATTTATTCCAGTCCTGAGAATAAAAAGTAAAATATTTGGCCGGAGGATTTAAAATACTGTACGCTATGTGTCCACAAAGATACCGGATTTATAATAAACCTTTGCTTTGTCACCAGATCTATCCAACATACAGGTGTCTATTGCATTAAACGTACCCCCAGCACAACATTGTCATTTTTCCATTGCAGAAGTATTTAGTAAAGATCTGTAAAAAAGGGTATGATCCAAAACCCTCTGGTCTTTTACTGTCCCGTGTTTATTGCATTGGAGGTTCTTGTTAAATAAAACATAACGGTTCCTCTATTCTTTAAAAAAAAAAAAAAAAAAAACAAGGCCATTATGCAGTCCTTGATCCAGTTACTCTTTCATTTTGACTGTTTGCTTGCAATTCAATGCTATTCTTGCAGGAAGACCACATTCAGGGTTTCAAGGGTTTTGTCCTTTTTATCGGATAATTGAATCCATCAACATTTCAGGAGGCCAATTTAAACTCGAGGATTTCGTTTTTCCTCTTCACCTGTTATCTTTTAAATATGACGCAGCACTAACTAATTCCTTCAGGATCTTTAGACGTTTAAAAAAATGTGTAACATAATTTACCAATCCCAGCCAGGAGTCCCTCGGATGGTGTTATGGAATATACATTATTATAGGCTAAAGCTGGTAAATTCAGGGCATTATTGAAATCCCTGCTCTCTGATTGGATAATGCCCGGAATTTTAACCAATCAGTAATGGCCCGGAATTTTAGGCAGCTTGCCAAGTTTTTAAGCCAATCAGCTTTCAGGTTTCATTCACAAAGCGTGAAATTTGCACGTAGACAGAGAAGGTGATTGGACAGAAGGCACCAGCAAGGCACTGACTCCTCCCCCACTCTGTCTACAGAGAGCTCCACACAGGAGAGTGAAGGGAAAGGTTTGTGTGTCTGCTGAGTGTGTTTTGTGGGTGTAAAGGGGACAGCAGAGTGTTTTATTAGTGTGTGTCTTCTGTTGGTGTGTGTTTTGTGGGTGTAGAGGGGGCAGCAGAGTCTTGTTGGTGTGTTTCTGCTGTGTGCGTTTTGTTCTTGTAGAGGGGGGTTGTAGTGTGTGTGGCTTCAGTGTGTGTTTTGTGGGTGGAGGAGGGGTGCAGAGTGTTTTGTTGGAGTGTGTCTGCAGTGTGTGTGTTTACAGGGGGCTGCCGTGGGTGAAGAGGGGGAGCTGCTGGTGTGTGTTTTGTGGATGTAGAGGTGGCAGAGTGCTGTTTGTTGATTTGTGTGTCTCTCTGCAGTGTGTGTTTTGTAGTGCAGAGGGGTGGCTGCAGTGTGTGTTTGTGGGTGGAGGATGGGTGGCAGAGTGTTTGTTTGGAGTGTGTCTTGCAGTGTTGTGTTTTACAGGGGCTGCAGGGGGGTGAAGGGGGGGAAGCTGCTGGTGTGTGTTTTTGGATGTAGAGTGGGCAGAGTCTGTTTGTTATTTTGTGTGTCTCCCAGTGTGTGTTTTGTATGTGCAGAGGGGTGGTGCAGTGTTTGTTTTGTTTGTGGTGTGGCCGTTGTGCCAGCGTCTGTTAAGAAGAATGCAGGTTTCCAAGGACGCTCCAGAGGAGGCGAGTCCACTCGCATAAGCGGCAGTGTTGGAGAGAAGAAACGTAGTTCGTTTGTAGTGGTTGTGTTGTCGTGTGCTCGTTTGTGTGTGTTGTGTTTGTGTGAATATTTGTGGGTCACTGGTGTGCTTGCTCGTGTGTGTGTGGTGTGTGTTTGTCGTTTCTTTTCATTACTTTCGTACGCGTAGTCGACTCTGCTGCTCAATCACTGATACAAATACACCTGTAAACATGTACAAATTTTTTAAAAATAAGCCTAACTTTAGCCTATATAGCATAATCCCCTCAGAACAGGGGCATTACTGCCCATAATGACCTGGCTGGGTTAAGTCCCTCGGCTTTTCGCCTTGGGCCTTCAACTCTTCCAGCCAGGGCATTATTGGCCATTAATGCCCTGTTCTTCAGGGATTATTAACTTAGTATTAGGGCGAAAGTGCACTCACATGACTCCACAGAAACGCCTCGGATGCACGCACATCACCAACCAGGGTGCAATCAGCACTTGAAGACATTCCCGTAGACGAGAGACAAAATGGCACTACAGAGACCTTCTCAAATTTAAAAAATCAGCATTTAATGTGGAAGATCAACCGTTTTGGTCCACAACTCGGACCTTTGATAAGATGTACAGTATATATTTATACATTATATATTTCAAGCCAGTCAATGTCCATGTGGGATATAAACTATGAAGGAAACCGCAGACAACCATCCCTGGGTGGGGTGTAAGCAATCACAGACAAAATCAGAAACAAACATGCATATGAACAGTTTGGTGACCTGACATGGCCAAGTTTGACAAAATAATTCATTGCCGAACATGCGTTCTTTAGAACAATCCAGCTTGACTAAATCTTTAGCTTTTCCAGTGGTGTCCAAGGAATATTGTTTAATTTCCCCACCTGAGCCTTTATTTAGATTGAAGAAAACGCTCTTCTTTTTGACGAAGTTTGAGCTGATAAATCTTGAAAGATCAATATTTTTGTTCCATTTATTTGGTAGATCTGCAGTTTTCCAATATGTTTCAAGTAGCTTAGATTTATCTGAATAGTTCACAGATTTTCATAATTACAAACCCGCCTTGGTTTGACAGAACTTTGCTGCCCCTCTGGTCCAACTATAGGTTCTTGATTACCACAGATGAGCCTGGGGTAATAACTGCAAGCATTGTGGAAGCCCTTTGACAGAATTTTCATGAGGTCTTTGCCTTGATATTTGCAAAAAATCTAATAGCAAGTTATTCCCATGACTCTTTTCTTCAAATCCATGATGTTTTCTTGCTTTGAAATCTATCTTTTGATTTCTTGTATCTCACGTTTGTTCTCAATTCCACCTCGCAGAATCTTTTGTGAGGAGAGTTTAGGTAGATTAAGGCTGATTGAATAGTTTCTTATTTTTAGACCTCTTCTCATCCCAACATGATAAAGAGAAGCTTTAACACTTCCACTGCAGTTTATATAGCAGAATTTGATGCACATTGATTATGTGAGTCTTGTAAACTGCTATGGCTGTCCATCTCTCTCGTCAAGTTAGAGAATGAGGGTTTACTGAGGATTTGAGATTTTGGATATATTCTTGTGTATTGAGGCATATAAGTGAACATGGATATAACGGGGAAGAATTAAACAATCCAGATGTGTGGGCATCAGAGCTTAGCACGGTTTTACCACTACCCACTACCTAGTGTGTGTTGTCGACTGCCTACCTCCACGTGAATCACCAAGCAGATCACTGCAGTACTTGTCAATAGGTTTACCCCTAAGTCACGGCGCCACTGCTCTTATGCTGTGATCATCTCAACAGCATAAAACAGGGGCTGCCCACACTGTCGTCCTCCACTACTGTGCTTTAACACGGGGCAATTTTGAGAGATTCCATCCAGAGGAGGTAGGCGCAAATACAACTCCTCTCCTCTCCGAGCAACAGATGACCTCATCAGTGATAGGTCCAAAATAGGCCCTGTATACGAAAGTTTGGCTGCTCTATCTGCGTTAAAACAGTTTGGACAGAACTTGAACTCAGTTAAAGGATCAAGCAGTCGTCATCGTCGGGCCCAAGCCAGCAACCTCCTCTTCTAAAATGATTTGCTGGGTGTAGTCTTGGCAGAGCTGCTAAAATATATTATAATTCCTTTTGTGCCTACTTATGATATGTCCTTTTGCTGCCCCTATTCTTTTTATTTACTTTTAAATTTAACAGGATGGCTATAGATTAATGCAGGGCAGAGACGAGTTCAATAAAATGTTGCAGTCTTCAAACCTGGCTCCCAGAAGCCCCTTTTTTTTTTACTCAATAAATACAGAGGTTTGTCAGTGTTTTTTGTGATCCCCAGGCCAATCTATTTGGTGTTAAAGCTGCTCTTTAGATTGTGCTTTGGAAACGTCAACATAAAAAAGGAGAAGCCATAATAAAAACTAATGGATTTTTAGCCACAAAAAACATACATTTATGTCTCTTATATTTATGATTCATGTTTTTTTACATATTTGTCACTGTTTTTCTTGTTTACTTCCTTTATACCCTCTCCTATTCCTTGGCAGACCTCCTGGCATGGATGGAATTTCTAATCTACACTTAATATTTGATGTCCAATATTTTGATTTAACAAACTTCCACCGTTTGCAATTCCTTGCATCAAGAAACCGAAACACGTCTAGGAAAATCGATACTGTATAAATGAAACGGCTGTATGTATGCTATAATGTTGGTGCGACATCTTTTTCATCTGCCTAATACTATCATTCATCCCGATTATTTATTGTATCTGATTATCATATTTGACAGTATCCGTTCTTTTCCTGCGTCCTCTTCTCTCCTCATTCCAATAAACTCTTCAGACCCTTGGATTTACCTTTGGGGTGCAGTAGAAGCTATTGGTTGTTCTGCAGGAGCAGAACTTTGTTTGGCTGATATTTATACTGTAGCGTGTCCCCTTTATTCTCACTCCATCTTATACAGGAAAATATAAAAAATTTAATGACGTTTTTTAATGTGTTTGTGGCATAGAGATGTCATGCTTTCGAAAGTTTTACGAGTAAAAACTACCGTAAAATGCAAAATTTAATCTAGGCCTCCCCCCGGCTCACACTGGTATCAGCTGTGTGCTGTATTCCTCGCTGTTTTTCCCGCCGACTAACACGGACTTTTCTGTGTTGCCCAAACCATGCCACCAGGACCCCTGCTACTGCTCCCAGATGTGCTGGTGGTCTTCCACTCATCCCTGCAGGTAATGCCATCAATCCGGGTAACCGGTACAATAATTGAATTTGCCGGGTACCCGTTACTCTAAACAAAATAAACCCGTTACACATACATTACTTAGCACGATTCAACATTTCTCAGAGAACTCAGATTTCAAAGATTTCATGTTGCTCGGGCTCAATGTGTCTACATATAGTCTAATACATGTATCCTTGTAGGGCTTATCCTCTTCCTGGATAGAATGACCATCCTTCACCTACAGTATGCATCTCACACTCTATTTGCTTCTGTGACCTGTAACTTATCTCTTCTTTCTGCAGTGGTGTTTTTTTTGTGGGTAGCTACAGTATATCTTCCAGAAGTTTTTTTTTCAACGACGTACTGTACATACTTATTTGGTCACTTAAAGTTTAAAATTCATTACCTTTATTTTCTGATCTCAAGAACTACCTTTCAATATTATACTACAGTCTATTGTCATTTTTGTGTACAAGTGTAAAAACGCAATATGTCTAGTGTGTGGTAGCTTGATAATAAGTAGTCTCTACTTGATAATATTGATCAGTTCACCAGATGATTTTGTCATTAGCGTTCCCTAGCAAAATCACATTGGAGAAGCATATTAGGATCATCTTATCATATACTGACATCTATTGTACCGAATTAAAAGCCATCAATATTGAGGGTTTTTTTTTTTAATTAATATATCACCCCTGATGTATTTGCACTATAGACCTAGGAGACTGTAAATACTTTATAGGCCTTTTTCCAAGACATTGTATGTTTTAATCCCCTCTTATTTTAATAATTGCATCTTCTTTATTTTTAGGACTCATTTTTAACTAGTCCCATTAAAGTGTATTTTTTAACTTCATATTGTATTATTTATCATGGGCACTGTTTAGAAGTGCTATCCTCTAAAACCCTTTTTCTTTTTTTCCAGATGCAACCTTACGTGCTGGTACCTCTCCTGTTAAGTGGAATTAGTTAAGGAGTTTTTTGTATTGTATGTCTTTAATTTTATAGAGTCGGCCATTAATGTACATAGCGCTTCACAGTAGTAATACATGTGGTAAGCAACTAATACTGTAACAGATAATATAAATACCAGATCATGGACAGAATAAGTGCTTCAGACATAAAAGTAACATTAAAGGAAGAGGAGTCCCCTGCTCCGAGGAGCTTACAGTCTATTGGTAGGAAGAGAGAACGTACAGAGACAGTAGGAGGGATTCTGGTAAGTGCGTCTGCAGGCCCAACTTTATGTATCATGTGTTCAGAATATCCACAGTGCTTTCATAAGCTTCTTTAGCACAGTGTGTCTTAAGGTGGGGTCTTAAGGTGGATCGAGAGGGTGCTAGTCGGGATACTGAGGGGGTAAGGGCATTCCAGAGTGTGTGGGGCTAGTCATATTTGAGTGATTCCTGTCTTATTTTATATCCGCCTTTGTAATATTACTAGACTCTGGCCCTTTTCCCTTACAATACATTTAATGAAAGTCCTTATACGTATTTTCTTCTCAGTTTATAACCTATACATGAGGGCAAGCTCTGGCAGAATTGCACTCGTGGAGGTATGACACTGAAACAGGTGATGTACGTATTGCTGTATAGCCTCCGTCGGCTGACCTTATTGCCTTGTCACTAGTTGTGTCATATAAGTTGTACCATAGTTGTTTCCGAATAGTTAGAATTTGGTATCAGTACAGACAAGTGTATTACCTAGTGTAGCTGTTGTCTTTATTAATATAATGGTATTAGGAATAGCATGTTGTCCAACTAATCCCTTGAGTTTAATGGTAATACTGGAGGGAATACTATGGCAGACTACACATGGACAAGACAGATCTAGTGTGGCTGGATAGGTATTTACCTCGAGCCCTCGTTACAATTTGAGCCTATCAGTGGCACAGTACCCACTGTTTTTTAATTATTGTTTTTCATTCTCGTTGATGAGACCCTTGAGCACATGATCTGGTCTGTTGAAGACATACATTCACCTGGTACAGTGTCTAGATACCTCCAACATTAACTCGCATAGTTCCCAGCTCACTGACCCTGACCCACCCTAGACTATTTAACTGACTGCGTCTTGTTTGACTTTTTCTGTGCCAATTTATTTTAGCGATATTACCATTAAAGCTAAGTTTTCAAATCATTTACTTCACCTTCAATTCGGCAGAGCCTCGCCTTTGTGCCCCCCACTACCACTGAATCTCCATGCAGTGCACCTTGACTACTACGAAGCTGAGCAGGAGTTTGTTCCTATTTCTGCCTTTAAACATTATCCACCCAACTTCATTTAAGTTCTCTTTTAAATCTACACAGCATATATATGTATATATATATATGTATATAAAATATATATATAATATATTATATATATATATATATATTCAACAACGAATAGACAATACCGTTCTGTATATATACACATAGATTGATTTCACTCACTACCCACTCCTCTCGCATCCTCTTAGCAATTCCTCTATGGCCCTCTTATCCAGAATTGATCAAGGTCATCATCTTCAGATTTAAAAACACACTTGTCCTTCTCGTAGTGAACATCTAAGGTCTAATTTCCAAGTGTTTCCCATAAATTAGTTCAGACTGAAAATCTTTGCCGCTACTTGTTGCTACATCCTATTCGTCACACACGGTCTCTAAGCCTTGTATTGTTCTACCCTACTATCACTCCCCAATTCTACTCTTTCAATCAGGGCTTGCACCCCGATATAAACTTTCCAGGTGGTTCCTCAAACGAATTCATTTCAAAGAAGCTTATCCTAGCCCCATGGATATTCACACACCCTAAACTTTAAATCATCTTCTTCCAATTAATCCATTAGCATAATGATGATGGTATAGGGGAGGATTTAATTACGCTTCATGCACTTGCTTTGGGGGCAAATAAATCCCGATTGCTTCCCAATGGCATTTGGATAACTAGGAGCTGCACTAATTGTATAAAATGAAACACAAAAAGAGTTCTATTGAGAATAGTAAAAAACACACATTCCTAATGCTTTGGCAATTTAACTGTTTAGTATGTTGGTAACTAAGTAAACTGTTTCTTGACAACATGCGTAGTGAACTCCTGTGTATTCAAAGTGTTAAGAAGTCTATAATTAATTTTCTTTCTATCATCATAGTGTTTTAGGGACACTATTAGGGCTCTTTAATGCTTTGAACAGGGAGCAACACATTTTCTAAATGCACTATAATCAAAGCATTCTGAAGACAGATATTATTTAGTACTGGATGACTTCAGTAAATTCAGCTGCAGACTGCCTGCCCACACTCAGACATATTCGTTTGGGGTATTCCTTGTAACTTCTCCAGAAATGCATGTCCAAAATAATCTTCAGCACCCTGGCTGAGAAAGGATCTTATGACTGTCCACAACAGCCTAACAAAGCTGTCCAATAAATTATTATTTTGCCTCTAAAATAGCTAATCTAATCCAAATAAGATAATTGTCTGGCAATGGTATAAAAAAAAAAAAAAATTCTACCAAAAAATGCCCAACTTTTTCCACCTAAATGAACATTTGATCTTTAATTAAAGGAGCCATTTTTGTCACAAGACATAGAGCACAGTTTGGGAGAGGCACAGGTAAATACATAGAGGCATAGTTACTAAGCGATGCTAATATCCCTAAGGACGCTCTTATAGTGCGGCGGTCGACGCTGACGTCACGCTCCAGTCGCTGGAAAATCAAATTGAAGTGACTTCCAGCGATCGCACCACCAAGCCGCCATTGCGCCGTCCCACTATATAAGCGCATGCGACGGCGTCAATACATTGGTTTGGCGCGAACATCCTGTTACCGATCACTATCAGCAGCGCGCCATAGACACCACAAACCTTTGAACTGGAAGAACCTTACCAGTCATTCACTTCAATGGGGCTGTAAGGTATTCTTCGGTCATTAACAAAAGTGGGTTCTTGTTTCTAGACAGAAATCACATAGCAAGGCGCTATAATTACAAATAAGCAAGCGTCAACTAAGTCAAAATATTTTTAAATAGAACGTGGGGGGACATCGATTACGGTGGTTAAACTAGAAATAGTTACATTTTTAATCCACTATCATGCCATTCATCGGCTCAGTAGAGTAGGAATTCAATTATAATATCCAAGTTTTCCCTTATTTAAAATCAGTCATCTTGGACTTTGTTGTGATTGTTGGTTCAATTATATGTATGCTCGTCTCTGTGGATTATCCACAGGAATACTTTATCTTTTGCATGTTTAGGACACCAATGTTTCTGAATTCCGTAGAGGTTCCTCTAAATATATCCAGTTGGACGATAGTGTGATGAATCATGACTAGAGTGAATCAATTGTCATAAATTCAGGGGCAAGTGCCTAAGCAGATGTACAAAAACTGTTAAACGATGTGACAGCCCGAAAACAAATGACTATCTGTGGCCACACATTTGACATCCCTAACCTTGTTAAGCTATACAAAGCAGTTTGTGGATACTTCCATACTCTGCTCTGCCTTTCCAGAATTATAGCAAGTAACAAATGGATGGGTTTTACATCAGATGTTACGCAAATCCATAAGCTTATGAAATGGAAATTCTCTACAAATAGGATTCTATGCCATGAATAAATATGTAAAAAAAGTAGCGATTATGCCAAGTATTCATTGTGATGATAGGGGGTAGCCAGTCTTCATAATAAAGGTGAAAAGCCTGACTGTTTATCCCCAAATAACGTTGGTACCTGGCATCTAAGAATCACTGTAAGCCAGAGGCACTGTAATGCACACCTAAAAGCCTGTCCTGTTCTGTGTTTCGTCTGTTCTCCTCTTTTTCCCAATAAACACTAGGGATTTTGGGAGTGGAAGTTCAAGGGGAATATTTGGGGTCAAACAAAGTATTTAGATTTTGTGTAGGATTCGGGGGACAAAGTTACCGGTAGTCTCTCGTATTCTCCCCGACGTGCAGGTTCAGGATTTGCGGGACACAATGGTGAATTAATACTGGGGCTACCACAGTGTCCCCCAGATTCTGGTTTTTTGACCCCATTATTTCCCTGACCCATTTTTTCCATAAGTATAAGGTTTTTCACCAACTAGAAGTTAATAAAACATGTATATGTTTATAACTGTGTGTATTAATCTCTATACAGTCAGCCGGCGGGCATTTACATAGGTGCCGGATTCTGTATAGAATCGTGGATCAAAGGGGAGAATAGAAGTCCAGAGGTGTCAGGACAGTTTGGTAAGCGGGGAAGGGTGTGTACTGGGTCCTGAGAACAAGGGCTTCCCGCAGGTAAGATACTTGGAATGCCAGACCTAGTGATCCATGGTTGGCTGAGGGAAGCCAGCCGCTAACGAGTAGGGGCAAGTTTCATTGGCCTATTCATGATTTCCTGCTCACCCGGCTTTCTGAGCCGGCTCGACACGCCCCCATGTCTGATGTCAGTAGCCAGACAAGGCCCCCATTCTGATTGGCTGGCTGAGTTACTATCCGTCTACCTTGATTGTCGGGCTAGTCTTCTTTGCCATGTTAGGCATAGAGACGAAAACATGAACAAACAGACAGAGCTCAATGCAGATCCAAGCGAAACTTATACACGGTATCCGTGCCTAAATATACATGTATAGATCTAATTAAATAAAATAGTCTTTTTCTGTGTTTCAATGTTCGTCTCTGGTTTTAAATGTATAATTGCCATGCTCAGTGGCACTCCTCTGTGACACTTATACGCTTATATATATGTTGTGGTTATTTTGGGGTGTCAATATGAGCTTGTGGGTGTTTTGTATGTTTTACCATTCTGTTCAGCATGGTCTTAGCTGATTGAGGGTGGCAACCTCCTACGCTAATTTAGGCTCACACCCCCTTCCCACTTTTAAATGGTTAAAAGCTCACTCCATAGCATGTCCCACTCTGCAGGGAACTTGGCTTTGTTGCAGTGTGATTGTGACAAATCTAATACGAGTGCTTTTTCCTCCTGGTAATGTACAGGTTAATATAAAGCTTCAATAATCAGACTTAGAACTTTGCAACTAATTTTGACGAGATTTATTATAATCATTCTTCTCTGGTAATGCACAGGGTTATTAAGATTTATATTAGTGTATGGGACACCTTGAGATGTGTTCTGTCGTGCAGTGTCTCAGGGGCTTACAACAATTTGGGGCCAAATGTAAACTAAAAGACCATTTTATTTAATAGATATCTATACTGTATATTTAGGCACTGTACCGTGTATAAGTTTTTCGTTCTCTCCCC
>WSYH01001246.1:76463-132702 GCA_036426205.1 Ascaphus truei | reverse complement strand
GGTGAAAGAGGAAGGGTGGGTGGGGGGGTGAAAGAGGAAGGGTGGGTGGGGGGGTGAAAGAGGAAGGGTGGGTGGGGGGGGTGAAAGAGGAAGGGTGGGTGGGGGGGTGAAAGAGGAAGGGTGGGTATTGAAATATAGTATAGGGTAACATTGGTATAAATTGTCACATAGTGTTTATGAAGAGGTAATTTGTATACAAAAAATAATTTATTTTTTGTAATAAAGTAGTACGGTGGCGGGACATGCGCGTTGTGCATGAGGGTAAGGGGGGTGGAGAATGGTATTCGTCCACGGAGTGCAGAAAGAGATGGCTGTGCGGAGCGCAGACGGAGATGGTGAGCTATGGTGATGGTAATGTATGTTGTTGATGCGTGAATGAGGGTGAATGTAGAAAGGTAATTGTCATGAGAGACAGGATTTGGCCCGGGATAAAAGGGGTTACACCCCATTTGGCCGCCCTCTACTCTCACCTGGGAAGCAAGGAGTTAACTGGACTGGGGTCCAGTAATGTGTTTTTGCCTTGCTTCAGCCATCCAACTGTTTATTCCCCGAGAAAAGACCAGTCAAAAGCGCTTGTTGAGTATAATTGCTAGGAATTAATCAAGGGGTTTTGGGATGGTTTGTTAATCCTGCTTGTTGATGTAACGTGATGTATATCAAACTGTATCAAAACTGACAAAGATGCCTTTCTTCAGAAATCACCGAAGCGTCTTGCATGGCGAGCCTGGAGTCGCCCTGCATATTTTTGTATTATAAGTATCAATGAACGTTACCTCTTTTCAAAGAACCGGGACCTCAGTTTTCGTAATCGCCTGCATCTGATGGTTCCATAGGGGGGCAGGGTCATTGGCTAGCATTGCCGATTTGGAAAATGGTCCCATCCCAATTGTAGGTATGGTTTCCCATGTAACAATGGAGTGGAGGGGGGTGGTAGAAGGGAGAGGGGTTGTGGGAGCAGGTGGGGCTAGGGGGAGTGGTGTGGTTGTAGGGTCCTCTCAGGTGCGTAGCAGGAGGTGGGGGTTGAGCCTTATATTAACGACGAGCTGTTGAATTAACCACTAAGGTAAATTAAGGGGTTACAGGTCGTATTTTATTTTGGGAGCATGTGGTCGGGTGTGGGGGTGCCGCAAATTGAAAGGGGGGTTATGATGACGTTCGGGTGGGGACGAGGAAAATGGCCTTCGAAGTCCTTGGAACCACTATGTAACTTGAGTAAGAATAAAACCCCATACAAAAATCCCTCTTCCTTGCCACTCAAAATGTTACATATTACATGATGATGATACTTGTAACGCCGGATCAGATTGCTAATATGCTTGTGATAAGGGATACCTACTTTTTGATATAATATGGCCACTTAGTACAGACTAATGTTCAAGAAAAAAACCATAAGTTTTGGAGTATTAGAACTAGTTCGTCAGCAACTCGTAAGATTATTTACGTGCTGGGGTGTTGGGGAACCATTCCCCAAATGAGAGGCCGGCAGTGTTTTAGTAAACGCTTATAAATAAGTCCTTTTTATTATGGATTTATAATCATCCACAAGACAACCTATTATATGAAGTATCCTTATCATTGTAAGTACATACTAGGTGTATAGTTTTAAAAAACTCCTGATGTGACATAGAAAATCTCCCCTTTGACACCGGGTATGATGTATAACGGTCGTGAGATACAGATAGTTAAGGGTTCCTTTACTGTATGTTCCACTTCTATGTATACAGGAAGAGACTGTCTATAGCAAGCATAGACCTCTCAGATGCATGCACTATATGGCTACAGACTGGTATTATTATCTATGGTGGCTTCTCTTAATATAAAGCAGACGGACTGGCGAAGCCAGGGTCGTGCTTGGGTCAGATCAGGCTCGTTCACGCCAGGAAGGTAGTTGATTGCGCAAAAGAGAGCACGATATACTTATCCGTCATATGGTTACAACAATTACTGTGGGGTCATTAAAACGTCTGAGCGCAAAGAACAGGTCAATAGCAGGACATCAATGAGAATAGTCGCATAGAATAGGCATAGATACAAGCAGTATCATACGTGTTATCTATCTATCTCATCTATATATTTCTGAAAGTGTGTATTATGGTCGGGTTGTCCTGTGCCTCAGGCCAATGAGATTGTCTCCCGGGGGGGGGTTGGCCGCGACCGGAGGGCGGCCCCGGCACGACCTCGAATCATTTGCCTTGAAAAAGGCGGGGTTACGTGGCCGAATGTCCACACACCACCACCTCTCTCTCTCTCCACAGAACCCCCCTCCTCACCCCCCAACACACACACAAGCAACCGTCGCCGCTACAGTCATGGCGGGTTCAGCCTTTACACACGGTTTAGCTTCCACCACACCTTCCCCTCCGCCTCCCCTTCCCTTTTTCCTGCCCTTGCCCTGGTTAGGGGGTAATGATCGTGCTCCGAGGGCGTGAAGGTGTCTTACCTTTTCACTGCGTATTTGCCACGCCCGCCTCAGTCACATCCCCCACGCCGCCGAGTCCTCTCGCCCCCTTCGGGCTGCCACTTCCGCCTCACCCTTCCCCCCGCCGCGTTTCCTCCCCCCCCCGGGGCCCCCAACATCTGCGGCGTGCCACCGCACACTTCACTGTCCTCACCGGCCGCCACGTGCTGTCCTTCCCCACCCCCCCCCCAAAAAAAAGCTGTCTGCTGTTGCCACGGCAGGACTCACACGTGGGGCCTCACAGGCGTCCCGCACTAGGCTTGGTCGCTCCGCGACCCCTCCTCCACCCCCCGCCCGGCCGACCATCTTCTGTATGCCAGAGACGGCCTGCCTCACCTCCCCACTCCTCTTCCTCCCCCCCCCCCACAGCTTCAGCTTCCACGGCCACCTCACCGTGGCCCACAGGCCCACCCACTCCAATGTGCGACTCAGAGTCGACATCGGAACCACCCACCGCAAGTCAGAGGAGGGGAGTCCCCGACCCACCGTCACTCGGTCACCTCACCCCACCCACCCACCCAGTCACTCAGTCACCACCACCCACTCATCACTTCACCACCCACCCATTCACTAACCCCCCATCCCATTCACGCTCGGTCACTCACCCTCACCCACCCCTTCCACTGCATTCCTCACCGCACACCACTCCCCCACCCACCCAGTCACTCACCCCACCCACCCGCACCACCCATTCCTCACCCCCCCCCCAGTCACTCCCCCACCCACCCCACTCAGCTCACTCACCCACCCATCACTCAGTCACTCCACACCCACCCACCCCCCCAGCCACCCAAGTCACTCAGTCACCCACCCACGTCCTCAGTCATATCCCCCACCCACCCACCACTCACCCACCCCAGTCACTCACCCACCCACCCAGTCACTTCACCCCCAGCCCACCCCAGTCACTCACCCCCCGCCCGGTCCTCACCCCCCGCCCCCTTCCCTCCCCCACCCCACCCAGTCACTCATTCACCCAGTCAACTCACCCCCCCCGTTCACCTGTCAGTTCACTCACCCACCCATCACTCCATCACTCACCATCCCGTCACTCAGTCACCCACCCTGTACTGGTAGGTGTATTAGGGGTGTGGATTTGTTTTTAGGGGTGGTTTTTTGGAAATAAGTTGAAACTACAAACAATGTGAGTGAATTATTCAGCGGTACTGTGTAGGTTGTTATTTATAAATTACTATCTGATATACCTGGCGTTGCCCGGGAGATTGCAGGGGTCGGGGTGCGTGAAGGGCGGGGATGGCTGGGCGCATAAGTGGCAGGAGGGCGGGCGCGTGCAAGGGCGGGGAGGGCAGTGGCGCGTGAAGCAGGTGAGGGGGGGGCGGCGAGTGAAGGAAAGAGGAAGGATGGTGGGGTTGAATAGGAGAAGGTGGGGGTGAAAGAGAGAGGATGGTGTTGGGTGAAGAGGAAGGGTGGGTATTGAAATATAGTATAGGGTACCATTGGTATAATTGTCACATAGTTTTATAAAGAGGGTAATTTAAATAAAAATAATTTANNNTTTTTTGTGTGAATAAAGTAGTACGGTGGCGGGACATGCACGTTGTGCATGAGGTTAAGGGGATGGAGAATGGTATTCGTCCGCGGAGTGCAGAAAGAGATGGCCGTGCGGAGCGCAGACGGAGATGGTGAGCTATGGTGATGGTAATGTATGTTGTTGATGCGTGAATGTAGAAATGTAATGTGTGTGTTGAATTTGGGTGAATGAAGGTATAAATGTGTAGTGTTTGTTATGAAATTGTGTGAACGTGAAGGGGTGAATGAATATTGTGTAGTGTGGGTGAATGTATAAATGTAAAGAGGATCGTGAATGTTGAAATGTAGGAAAAACATTTAATGAAATAATGTTATTAAGGGAGAAAATGTTTAATTGCCAATTAGGACATGTTGTGAAGGTGGGCATTTTATTATGTCAATGTAAGGTAGGCTGGGTGTCATTCGATAATGTTAATGACACGTCACATTTTTTCTTTCCTTCCCCTCCCCTCTTTCCACCTCCCCCCCCCCCACTACTTCTATTTTCTCTATATTTCTAACCCCCCCCTCCCCTTTCCCACCTTTTCTTCCACCCCCCCTCACAGTCCAACCCCTCCTTATTTTCCTTTTCTTCCGTCCCCCCTCCCACTTGTTCTTTAACCCCCTACACATTCTTTTAATCTTTTATTTATTTTTTTGTTAATTATGGTATTAATTGTGGCTTAGTGATACTATTTATGTATGATTAAGCATGTATGCAACACCTACAGGGACAGCCTTTAGCAGTATGGGATTTAAACACTCCTCTCAATTGATCTTTATATGGGACCTTTGTGTTGTAGATATCTACAAACACTAGTAACTATTTCACCTCCTTAAGTAAACATACACCTTTAGCTTGGTAGATACTCAGAGCATATATATTATATCCCACGCTTACATTTAGTTATTTAAATAATTAATTGGGTAATTGGATTGGAGTGTCTGCATAAAAGGCCCCCCCATAGGTGTCCCTATACCGCCTGATGAAGCACTGAATAATGTGAAACGCGTTTCGGAGATTATACAGCACTTGTTGGTGTCCAGACGTGTGGTTGTACAAGTCCCAGCTTCTTACGAAGCTTTGAGCTGGTTTTACCGGCTCGAGTGAGATGTGAAGTAAACAGGCGATCGGAGGGCAGCTCCATACGGGTCCTGCGACAGCCGCAACCCGGAAGTAAGATCTGAGCCTTGCCGGGCAAGCCAGCCCTAGCGTGCGGGACTGAACTGCTAACATCAGGCAATACCTCCTGCGCTTACCCATCCTCCTGGCTCCACCATTCTTGTACTGGCCGCTACTGGACATTTTTAATATGATGTGTAAGTTTTTACATTTTATTATACCAATTGTCTAATACATTTCCTTAACCCTTGGTGCGCTTCTGTGTTTTTTCAATATTTAATGACACATGTTGTGAAGGCGGACATTTTCTAATGTGAATGCGGCCATAAGTGAAGGAGGCCATAAATTGCGTGCGCCCATGTGCAGAGTGAGTGTCGGCCGGCAGTTGCGGAGGTGAATTTTGTAAACATAAGGGATTTTGTAAACATAAGGGAGAATAATCCGTTGGGCGGCCGTGTGTGCGGTCCGCCCGGGCGGACTTGGATTGTTGTAAGTGGGCGGACTTGGATTTTGCTAATCTTAATGGAGAAGGCCGTTGTAACCATATGCGGCCATTTTATAAATTAAATTAAGACTGCGTAGGTGAAGGTACGGGCCATGTGCACAGGGAGTGTCGGGCGGCCGTTGCGGAAGTGAATTTTTTAAACATAAGGAATAAGGGAGAAGAATCCGTTGGGCGGCCGTTAGATTTTGGTTACCTTAATGGAGAAGGGCGTTGTAACCTTATGCGGCCATTTTATAAAAGTAAATTAAGAGTGCGTAGGTGAAGGTACGGGCGGCCAATTTGTAATCGCAATTAAGAGTGCGTAGGGCCGCACGCCATTTATTTTATGTTGATTTTGGTGAATATGATTTAGGGAGTGTTGCCAGGAGTGTGTGCGTGCTGTATGGCGGCGTGTTAATGAAGCATCCGCGGTGGCGGTTGAAGTGGCGCAGCTACAGGTTTATTTCTAAGGCAGCAAGTTAAGCTGAAGTTAAGGGACAGTGCAGGCTACAGGAGTGTTGGGTTGGTCGGGCGTGTGGCTACAGGGAGTGTTGTCGTGTCTGTCGGCCGGCCGTGTGTGGGCCTCGCAGGCAGCCAAAGTTTAAGGAGGCCATAAGTGCGGGCGGCCATGTGCACAGGGAGCGTTCGGTCGGCCGTTGCGGAGGTGCATTTTGACCGTGTGTGCGGTCCGCCCCCGGACTTGGATTTTTTTAACTGGCGGACTTAGATTTTGGTAACCTTAGGGAGAAGGCCGTTTTATTAAATGAAAATGTTTTTATGAAATGAAGAAGCATGACTCTCAGGTGTGGGATGACAGTGATTGTGTGTGTAGACAGGGTGCAAAGTGTGAGTGTGTGTGTAGACAGGGGTGTGACAGTGTGAGTGTGTGTGTAGACGGTGACATGTGTGTGTGTGTAGCGGGGTGAGGTGACTGTGTGTGTAGACAGGGGTGACAGTGGTGTGTGTGTGTGTGGTGTTGTGTGTGTGGTGTGTGTGTGTGTGTGTGTGTGTGTGTGTGTGTGTGTGTGTGGTGGGTGTGTGTTGTGTGTGTGTTTGTGTGTTCGCCGGGTGCGTTGTGTCTGGTTTTCCCCGGACCCCTCCCAGGGGTTGTCTGGGGTATGGTGTCGTGCAGTGTGTGTGACCAGTGAAGTAGGTGTGTCAGATGTCACTGTACTTTGGCCAATGAGATTCGTGTGGGAGGCTGACTATGGCGGCGCAACACAGGGACCAATGTCTGTGTGTGTCTATGAGTGTGTCACAGTGGAGCATACCTCTTGGCCTGAGAGTCGCGGGGGGGTGGGCAGACCAACGGACCAATCACATTCACCACATCTACACACTAACCATTCGAATTTATATTTAAAAGATCTGACAGTTATTTTTTTTTTTACATTTCACTCAACGTGTGCACTAATTTGCACTATTTCATATTCTATTTCGTAAAATGCTGGGGGGGGGGGGGGGGCGCTCAATTCCCAAACCCCTCCCCAGACTTTGTTATGAAATAATATGAAATTTTGCAAATTGGTGCACATGGAGGAAATTTAGAAAAACTAGCTGATCAACCCGGTTGCCCGGATGTAATCTCCCGCTCCCCCTCTTCTCTCCACTCTCCTCTCTTCCCTCCTTCTCCCTCTCTCCCCTGTTCACAGCAATTTGCCCCCCCCTGCACAAAATGTCCCCCCCCATCACAACTCTGCCCCCCCTCCCCCTTCCACGCTCCATTCCCCCGTTTACGTCCCCCACCTCTCCACACCACACACACTCTCACATACACACACACCACACACACCTCTCCCTCTCCCCCTGTGTGGGGAGCGGGGGACGTGGGAGCGGGGGGGGGGGTCTTTTTGTGGGGGCCTGTGTGGGGAGCTCAGGGGGGGACTGGGGGCCTCTTTGCGAATCAGAGGGGGCTCGGTGTGGGTTAGGGATGTTTTTTGTGTGGGGTGTTACTGTCTCACTGGAACTCTGGAAAATAATTGAAATGATAAAATCAGGACAAGCTGCATTTTCAAGACAACCAGGTTCCCTCCTTCTTATCAACATTGGCCAAAAGGGAGGAACTGAAGCACTTTACTGAAAATAAGAGGAGTATACACATCTTCATGCGAAGTACTATCTTTCCCTAGCACAGTATGTGACACTAATCTTACTGGTCTATAAACACTACAACTCCCTGCCTCTTAGTGTGAGCATTGCGCATTATAGGACATAGAGCAGTGACCCGATGTAGTCAGTGTCTCTACTTCCTGGAAATCAGAACCATTCAAACATAGAAAGTGAAACTGAGATCCGACTGCAGCACAGAGACCACAGGGCAGAAGCACCCAAGCAGGTGCGTGTCACCCTGCTAGAGCTCACTGCTGCTGCGGGCTGGGATGCAATATAGGACAGTCCCCCACAAGTGCGTAGGGCCGCACGCCATTTATTTTATGTTGATTTTGGTGAATATGATTAGGGAGTGTGTGCCAGAGTGTGTGCAGGCTATGGCGGCGTGTTAATGAAGCATCCGCGGTGGCGGTTGAATGTGCGCAGCTACAGGTTATTTCTAAGGCAGCAAGTTAAGCTGAAGTTAAGGGACAGTGCAGGGCTACAGGGAGTGTTGGGTTGGTCGGGCGTGTGGCTACAGGGGAGTGTTGTCGTGTCTGTCGGCCGGCCGTGTGTGCGGTCCAGGCAGCCATAAGTTAAGGAGGCCATAAAGTGCGGGCGGCCATGTGCACAGGGAGCGTCGGGCGGCCGTTGCGGAGGTGCATTTTTGACCGTGTGTGCGGTCCGCCCGACCGGACTTGGATTTTTTTAACTGGGCGGACTTAGATTTTGGTAACCTTAAGGGAGAAGGCCGTTTTATTAAATGAAAATGTTTTTTATGAAATGAAGAAGCATGACTCTCAGGTGTGGGATGACAGTGAGTGTGTGTGTAGACAGGGGTGACAGTGTGAGTGTGTGTGTAGACAGGGGTGACAGTGTGAGTGTGTGTGTAGACAGGGGTGACAGTGAGTGTGTGTGTAGACAGGGGTGATAGTGACTGTGTGTGTAGACAGGGGTGACAGTGTGTGTGTGTGTGTGTGTGTGTGTGTGTGTGTGTGTGTGTGGTGTGTGGTGGGTGTGTGTCTGTGTGTGTGTGTTGTGTTGTATCGGGGTGCGTTGTGGTCTGGAACTTTTACCGGACCCCTCCCAGGGGTTGTCTGGGGTATGGTGTCAGTGCAAGTGTGTGTACCAGTGAGTAGGTGTGTCATGATGTCACTGTACTTTGGCCAATGAGATCGTGTGGGAGGCTGACTATGGCGGCGCAACACAGGGACCAATGTCTGTGTGTGTCTATGAGTGTGTCACAGTGGAGCATACCTCTTGGCCTGAGAGTCGCGGGGGGTGGGCAGACCAACGGACCAATCACATTCACCACATCTACACACTAACCATTCGAATTTATATTTAAAAGATCTGACAGTTATTTTTTTTTTTACATTTCACTCAACGTGTGCACTAATTTGCACTATTTCATATTCTATTTCGTAAAATGCTGGGGGGGGGGGGGGGGCGCTCATTCCCAAACCCCTCCCCAGACTTTGTATGAAATAATATGAAATTTTGCAAATTGGTGCACATGGAGGAAATTTAGAAAAACTAGCTGATCAACCCGGTTGCCCGGATGTAATCTCCCGCTCCCCCTCTTCTCTCCACTCTCCTCTCTTCCCTCCTTCTCCCTCTCTCCCCTGTTCACAGCAATTTGCCCCCCCCTGCACAAAATGTCCCCCCCCATCACAACTCTGCCCCCCCTCCCCCTTCCACGCTCCATTCCCCCGTTTACGTCCCCCACCTCTCCACACCACACACACTCTCACATACACACACACCACACACACCTCTCCCTCTCCCCCTGTGTGGGGAGCGGGGGACGTGGGAGCGGGGGGGGGGGTCTTTTTGTGGGGGCCTGTGTGGGGAGCTCAGGGGGGGACTGGGGGCCTCTTTGCGAATCAGAGGGGGCTCGGTGTGGGTTAGGGATGTTTTGTTGTGTGGGGTGTTACTGTCTCACTGGAACTCTGGAAAATAATTGAAATGATAAAATCAGGACAAGCTGCATTTTCAAGACAACCAGGTTCCCTCCTTCTTATCAACATTGGCCAAAAGGGAGGAACTGAAGCACTTTACTGAAAATAAGAGGAGTATACACATCTTCATGCGAAGTACTATCTTTCCCTAGCACAGTATGTGACACTAATCTACTGGTCTATAAACACTACAACTCCCTGCCTCTTAGTGTGAGCATTGCGCATTATAGGACATAGAGCAGTGACCCGATGTAGTCAGTGTCTCTACTTCCTGGAATCAGAACCATTTCAAACATAGAAAGTGAAACTGAGATCCGACTGCAGCACAGAGACCACAGGGCAGAAGCACCCCAAGCAGGTGCGTGTCACCCTGCTAGAGCTACTGCTGCTGCGGGCTGGGGATGCAATAGTAGGACAGTCACCCCACATGTGTGTGTGTGTGTGTGTGTGTGTGTGTGTGTGTGTACAGGGGTGACAGTGTGAGATGGATGAAACTTACCAAGGACTCCGCAGGGGTTGTCTGGGGGTATGGTGTCAGTGCAAGTGTGTGACAGTGAAGTAGGTGTGTGTCAGTGATGGCCAATGAGAGTCGTGTGGGAGGCTGACTATGGGCGGGCGGACACAGGGACCAATGTCTGTGTGTGTCTATGTGTGTGTCACAGTGGAGCATACCTCCTGGCCAATGAGAGTCGCGGGGGGGCTGGCAGACCAACGGACCAATCACATTCACCACATCTAGCACTAACCATTCGAATTTATATATTAAGATCTGACAGTTATGTGTTTTTTTTTACATTTCACTCAACGTGTGCACCAATTTGCACTATTTCATATTCTATTTCGTAAAAATGCTGGTGGGGGGGGGGGGGGCGCTCAATTCCCAAACCCCTCCCCAGACTTTGTTCGTGTGGGAGGCTGACTATGGGCGGGCGGACACAGGGACCAATGTCTGTGTGTGTCTATGAGTGTGTCACAGTGGAGCATACCTCTTGGCCAATGAGAGTCGCGGGGGGGTGGGCAGACCAACGGACCAATCACATTCACCACATCTAGCACTAACCATTCGAATTTATATATTAAGATCTGACAGTTATGTCTTTTTTTTTACATTTCACTCAACGTGTGCACTAATTTGCACTATTTCATATTCTATTTCGTAAAAATGCTGGGGGGGGGGGGGGGGGCGCTCAATTCCCAAACCCCTCCCCAGACTTTGTTATGAAATAGAATATGAAATGTTGCAAATTGGTGCACATGGAGTGAAATTTAGAAAAAACTAGCTGATACACCCGGCGTTGCCCGGGATGTAATTCTCCCGCTCCCCCTCTTTCTCTCCACTCTCCCTCTCTTCCCATTCACTTCTCCCTCTCTCCCCTGTTCACAGCAATTTGCCCCCCCCCCTGCACAAAAATGTGTCCCCGCCCCATCACAACTCTGCCCCCCCTCCCCCGTTCACAGCTCCATTCCCCCCGTTTACAGTTCTGTTCCCCCACTCTCTCTCACACACACACTCTCACATACACACACACACACACAGCCTCTCCTCTCCCCCTGTGTGGGGAGCAGGGGGACTGTGGGGAGCAGGGGGGGGGGGTCTTTTTGTGGGGGCCTGTGTGGGGAGCTCAGGGGGGGACTGGGGGCCTCTTTGCGGGATCACTCTTTGCGGGATCAGAGGGGGCTCTGTGTGGGGGGCAGGGATGTTTTATGTGTGGGGTGTTACTGTCTCAGCTGGAACGGGTTAGGGATGTTTTATGTGTGGGGTGTTACTGTCTCAGCTGGAACTCGGAAAATAATTGAAATGATAAAATCAGGACAAGCTGCATTTTCAAGACTTTTAGCCGGCGAGTTAAGGCATAGGAAGGTGTTGTGGGGGGGTGAAGCGGAGGGTGTGAGTGGTGAAAGGAGGAAGTATGGTATGGGGGGTTCCAGGCTGGTGGTGGTTCTTTCCCTTCTATTATGGGGTAACATTGGTTCTACATTGCACATAGTGTTTATCCAGAGGGATAGCTTCTACCTAAGCCCCCGTCAGTTTCCTTTTTTTGTGGGGCATACCGTCGTCCGAGTTGGCGGGACCTGCCCCTTTGTGCATGGGCGGGTTCCGATGTCTGTTCGCCTGTTCTTCACGTGTGCCTCGGGTGTTCCTTGCCTGCACGCTCCGTTGGATCCTTCGGGCGGAGAGGTGGGGGGACTCTTGTGGCGCGCCTCACACACTGCTGCTGGTGGTTCGAAACTCGTTTAAGATTCGTTTTACCTTCTTGTTGGTTGTTCATTCTAGAAGCAACGGACTGTGCTTCCGGAGACCGCGGTCTTCCTGTTGTGTTCTCAATTGTGGGTGCCATGAAGTGTCTCCAATGTTCTGTATTTTTGTATCTAATTTGTTTGAACCCTTACCGGTGTGTTCGCTGCCCATCTTGTGTGATGTGGGTCGATGTATACAATGTCCAGATGGTCGTGCCGATGTTGGAAAGGTAAGGAAAAAACTTAAGTGAAATAGGGGCATGATTAGGAGAAAATGTTTAATTGGCCAATTAGGACTGTTGTGAAGGTGGGCATTTTATATGTCAATGTAAGGGTAGCTGGGTTCATTCGATAATGTTAATGACACGTCACTTTTTTCTTCTTCCCCTCCCCTCTTTCCACTTCCCCCCACGCCCCCTACTTCATTTTCTCTATATTTCTAACCCCCCCCCTCCCCTCCCCACCTTTTCTCCACCCCCCCTCACAGTCCAACCCCTCCTTATTTTCCTTTTCTCCGTCCCCCCTCCCACTTGTTCTTTAACCCCCTACACATTCTTTTATAATCTTTTATTTATTTTTTGTTATTATGGTATTAATTGTGGCTTAGTGATACTATTTATGTATGATTAAGCATATGCAACACCTACAGGGACAGCCTTTAGCAGAGTTATGTAAACACTCCTCTCAATTGATCTTTATATGGGACCTTTGTGTTGTAGATATCTACAAACACTAGTAACCATTTCACCCTCCTTAAGTAACATCACCTTTAGCTTTGGGTAGATACTCGACATCATATATTATATCCCACGCTTACATTTTAGTTTTTATTTAAATAATTAATTGGGTAATTGGATTGGAGTGTCTGCCATAAAAGGCCCCCCCATAGGTGTCCCTATACCGCCTGATAAGCACTGAATAATGTGAAACCGTTTCGAGATATACACACTTGTTGGTGTCCAATTGTGTTTGTACAAGTCCCAGCCTTCTTACGAAGCTTTGAGCTGGTTTTACCGCTCGAGTGAGATGTGAAGTAACAGCGATCGGAGGGCAGCTCCATACGGGTCCTGCGACAGCCCAACCCGGAATTAAGATCTGAGCCTTGCCGGGCAAGCCAGCCCTACGTGCGGGACTGACTGCTAACATCAGGCAATACCTCCGGCGCTTACCCATCCTCCTGGCTCCACCATTCTTTTACTTGGCCGCTTCTTGGACATTTTAATATGATGTTGAAGTTTTTACATTTATTATACCAATTGTCTAATACATTTCCTTCCCTTGGTGCGCTTCTGTGTTTTTTCAATATTTAATGACACATGTTGTGAAGGCGGACATTTTCTAATGTGAATGCGGCCATAAGTGAAGGAGGCCATAAATTGCGTGCGCCATGTGCAGAGTGAGTGTCGGCCGGCAGTTGCGAGGTGAATTTTGTAAACATAGGGATTTTGTAAACATAAGGGAGAATAATCCGTTGGGGGCGGCCGTTGTGTGCGGTCCGCCGGGCGGACTTGGATTGTTGTAAGTGGGCGGGACTTGGATTTTGCTAATCTTAATGTGAGAGGCCGTTTGTACCATATGCGGCCATTTTATAAATTAAATTGACTGCGTAGGTGAAGGTACGGGCCAGGTGCACGGGAGTGTCGGGCGGCCTTTGCGGAAGTGAATTTTTTAAACATAAGGAATAGGGAGAAGAATCCGTTGGGCGGGCCGTTAGATTTGGTTACCTTAATGGAGAAGGGCGTGTAACCTTATGCGGCCATTTTATAAAAGTAAATTAAGAGTGCGTAGGTGAAGTACGGGCGGCCAATTTGTTGTCTCTCAATTAAGAGTGCGTAGGCCGCACGCCATTTTTTTATGTTGATTTTGGTGAATATGATTAGGGAGTGTGTGCCAGAGTGTGTTGCGGCTATGGCGGCGTGTTAATGAAGCATCCATGCGGTGGCGGTTGAATGTGCGCAGCTACAGGTTTTTCTAAGGCAGCAAGTTAAGCTGAAGTTAAGGACAGTGCAGGGCTACAGGGAGTGTTGGGTTGGTCGGGCTGTCAATTTTCTTCTGCGGTGCCGGCTACGGATGTTGCGTGTCCATTCGGCGGCCGTGGTGCGTCCAGCAGCCATATAAGGGAGTTAAGTGCGGCGGCCATGTGCACAGGGATCGTGCGGCCGTTGCGGAGGTGCATTTTGACCGGTGTCGGTCCGCCCGACCGACTTGGATTTTTTTAACTGGGCGACTTAGATTTTGGTAACCTAAGGGAGAAGGCCGTTTTATTAAATGAAAATGTTTTTTATGAAATGAAGAACATGACTCTCAGGTTGGGGATGACAGTGAGTGTTGTGTGTAGACAGGGTGACAGGTGTGAGTGTGTGTGTAGACAGGGTGACAGTGTGAGGTGTTTGTGTAGACAGGGTGACATGATGTGTTGTGTAGCAGGGGTGATGTGACTGTGTGGTTAGACAGGGGTGACAGTGGTGTGGTGGTGTGTGTGTGTGTGTGTGTGTGTGTGTGTGTGTGTGGGTGTGTGTGTGTGTTGTGGTGTTGTGTGGTGTGTGTTTGTGTGTAGTGTTGTGTGTGTCTGACGGGTGCCAGTTGTGATCGGATGAATTACCAAGGACTCCGCAGGGTGTTGTCTGGGGGTATTGTGTCAGTGCAAGTGTGTGACAGTGAGTAGGTGTGTCAGTGATTGTCACTGTACCTTTTGGCCAATGAGTCGGTGTAGGGCTGACTATGGTCGGGGCGGACACAGGGACCAATGTCTGTGTTGTCTATGAGTGTGTCACAGTGAGCATACCTCTTGGCCAATGAGAGTCCGCGGGGGGTGGGCAGACCAACGGACCAATCACATTCACCACATCTAGCACTAACCATTACATTCGAATTTATATATTAAGATCTGACAGTTTTGTCTTTTTTTTTACATTTCACTCAACGTGTGCACTAATTTGCACTATTTCATATTCTATTCGTAAAAATGCTGGGGGGGGGGGGGGCGCTCAATTCCAAACCCTCCCCAGACTTTGTTATGAATAGAAATGAAATGTTGCAAATTGTTGCACATGGATGAAATTTAGAAAAAAAGTCTGATACACCCGGCGTTCCCGGGATGTAATTCTCCCGCTCCCCCTCTTTCTCTCCACTCTCCCTCCTCTTCCCATTCACTTCTCCCTCTCTCCCCTGTTCACAACAATTCGGCCCCCCCCCCCTGCACATAAAAGTTCCCCCGCCCCATCACAACTCTGCGCCCCCCTCCCCCGTTCACAGCTCCATTCCCCCGTTTACGTTCTGTTCCCCCACCTCTCTCTCAACAACACCTCTCACATACACACACACACACACCCCTCTCTCTCCTCCCCTTTGTGGGGAGGCAGGGGGACTGTGTAGCAGGGGGGGGTCCTTTTTGTGGGCCTGTGTGGGGGAGCTCAGGGGGGGACTGGGGGCCTCTTTGCGGGATCAGAGGGGGCTCTGTGTGTGGGTTAGGGATGTTTTATGTGTGGGGTGTTACTGTCTCAGCTGGAACATCTNNNNGGAAAATAATTGAAATGATAAAATCAGGACAAGCTGCATTTTCAAGACAAAACCAGGTTACCTCCTTCTTATCAACATTGGCCAAAAGGGAGGAACTGAAGCAGCTTTACTGAAAATAAGAGGAGTATACACATCTTCATGCAGAAGTAACTATCTTTCCCTAGCACAGTATGTGACACTTAATCTGTACTGGTCTATAAACACTACAACTCCCTTGAGCCTCTTAGTGTGAGCATGCGCAGTATTAGGACATAGAGCAGTGACCCGGATGTAGTCAGTGTCTCTACTTCCTGGAAATCAGACCATTTCAAACATAGAAAGTGAACCTGAGATCCGACTGCAGCACAGAGACCACAGAGGCAGAAGCACCCAAGCAAGGTGCGTGTCACCCTGCTGAGAGCTCACATGCTGCTGCGGGCTGGGGATCAAGATAGGGACAGTCACCCCACAATACCAACTGCCCCATGTGTGACTTCGGCGCTGCGTAATAATGCGCTCTGCTTAGCTACGCTCTGGAACGCTGCATAATAAGGCTGCGGTCCCAGTCATAACTGAAACGCGCGCCCGTCGGGCGGGGTGCGCGTGCACAGCGCTAACCACGGTGTGAGGCCTCGTTCAGGGTGCCAGCTGCAGGGGAGGGCGGCAGTTTGCTGGGCGATTAGTGTTTATCCCCAGCAGACTGTTTCAGGAGTTGAGGAGGGGGCGGGGCTACACACGGCAGCTTAGAGTCATGAAATCATTCTCAAGAATGATTTCATTGGCTGCCGAGGTCCCAGTGACGCTGCTGCAGCTCAAAAAACGATTTTTCCTGGCTTCGGAGACAGGGCAGCTGCCACCCTGACAACCAGTATTCAAATTGAATACTTTGTGTCGCACAGCAGCACGCCCTCCCTCCGAAGCCTGCACCCTGAACGAGGCCTGAGCTCCCGCAAGGGAGCTTGCGACGGGAGGGGGCGTGGTTGGGGATTTGCGGGGGCGTGGCCATCCCGTTACGCGTCAGGTTCGCCCTCATTGGGTCAGCTGCCGGTGGGGGCGTGGCCACGCCTCCGTCGCAAGTTTTAAACTCAATTTCATTGAGTTTAAAAAATCTTGCAGCACGGCGCGGCTGCACCTTCAGCGTGAAGGTGCGTACTGGGCCCTTCCCCCTTGAGGGGCGATGCTTACACGCACAGCGCACGCTGTTCGCTGTGGCAGTGACTGGGACCGCAGCCTAACGCGCTCTGCTTAGCTACGCTCTGGAGCGCTGCGCAAGGCGCTCTGCTTAGTTACGCTCTGGAGCGCTGCGCAAGGCGCTCTGCTTAGCTACGCTCTGGGGCGCTGCGCATCCTCCCCCTCTCTTTTCCCAAAGTCGTTCCCAACTATCCACCCTTCCTTTGTCTCCCCCTCTTCTTTTCATCTCTGAAAAAAGGAAAAGGGATTATTGTGTGTCGCTTACCTCCCCTATGTAATGTACATGTACTGCGCCGTATATACAAGTTGGCTTGCTAACCAGTTTCTGTAACATGTACCTACCCGCTGTATGACACCAATAAAGGAAAGATATTTAAAAAAAAAAAAATATAGCAGTCCTTGACCCTGACAAACTACTCTTAACTGACCTCATTTGTATACATTCTACTGCAGACTTATCCTCTTGTTCCACCCGATCCCACCATGGCACAAACTTCCCCACAGCTGATGCAGACATAACAGGCATTATCATTGTTCACATTTTTGCTTAGGGCCACAGGAATCACCGGGGGGACAGGTCTAGACATCAGGGGTCTTATACTAAGACTTGGGTCGGTGGCAGAAGGCAGGACAGAAGGGGCAGGAGTTTGGGGAGAATGTGGCAAAATAGGCACACTAAAGTCTCTGGAGAGGAAACTCTGGGGAGTCTCCCTGGGAGGAGCGATAGCAATGTCCACAGTCCCAGCTAGGCTCTTGTGACCACGGCAGTACTGTATCCAGTCGCAACAACGGCTGCAGCATCATGAAAGCTCCGTTCTTCTTTTCTCCCCCAGCACTGCAGGGAAAATGAGTCCGAGGACTTGGCACTCACCGGGGAGGTAGCAGTAGCTGTTAAGCTCATCTGGCCGGACGGCTTTGTGGCCTTCTCTTTTCCCGGTGGTGGACCTGTAATTGACGTTACATCACAGACAGCTGGGGTGGTGCCGGCCTCAGGGTCAGGAACTGGTAGAATGGTCTCCAACTTGGGAACGGGGGAGGCTCCGACCGGTACCTCAGCGGTTGTAGCACCCTCGCCGTCAGTCGAACTTGAAACCGACGCTCCCTCTGCAGGGTCCTCCCTCGGGGAGCAGACCGGGACGGCAGATAGGCTGATCACCTCACTGTAGGCTGGTAGGTCCTCTGTGTGGATCTCAGGCAGAGGATGGAGCGGTTCTGACATCACTCCGAGCGGGACATCGGGTACGTTGCTGAGGGCCTCAATCCATATAGCATAGCCGGAAAGGGAGCTTGCACTCCGCTCTTCATGGCATGGAGATTCAACCTCAGATTGGTGACTCACCCCACGGGACACATCACTGGAACCATAGTAGGGCAGTGGTGGCTCTGCGTGAAACAGTTCAGAACTTGGGCCAACCTCAGTGGCCATTTTAATCTTCAATGAGGAGACAAAGGGAGCAGCTCTGCACACACGTCTGGTGAGTACCGAGGCCACGCATGTCTGAGCTCCTTCCATCCGGCAGAAAAACATGTTCACACCCAGCTCCTCCCCCGATGAACATGATAGTCCAATCAGGATCAAGGAAGGGGGCGTATTTTCAGCAGTTCATGCTGATTTCTGCAAACTGTATCAGCAAAAGCTTGCAACTGCATGCAACTTTTGCAAAAGACCATGCAGCTTCCCTGGTCTCGGCAGGAACTGCCATTTTAGATAGAACCATGCGGCTCCCAGATTTCTGGATCCGCCATTTTGTGAGTGCTAGACAGTACATTGTACATCTCCCTTTGGTAATGCCTCAGAGGCCCTGTCCCCTTTTCTTTTTTTATTGGTGAATACCACGCTCCCCGGTGGTACCTCGGGGAATGCCCCACTGTTCGGCTCATCATTATTGCGATGAGAGGGTACACAGGGGTCTCTGGTGAAGCCTCAGAGGCCCTCTCCCCAAACTGTAACTCTGGTGGCGCCTCAGAGAGTGGTTCCCCCTCCCCCCCTTTATTTCTTCCATTCTGATATGCAGGGTTTTCACACTCCATGGCACGAAGCCCAGAGTACGCCCCAAATATATTTTCTCTCTGTTAGGCAAGGGCCTGGGTAACCCCATCCCTGGTGAAGCCTCAAGGAGAGGTTCCTCCCTTCCTTTCCTTCTCAGTGGATGGGTAGCAGGCTCCCTGGTTAAGCTTCATGGAACTGCTCACTATTCTTTTCATAGTTGGGAAAGCATGTAACAGTCTATGGTGCATAAACACATAAGTCCATCAATCCCACTGCTCTGCTACTGCAAAAGCCTGTCCTGAGAGAATAACACCTCTAAGCAGTGCCTCATTTGTAGCCCTTGGACCCCCACCCTAAGTGAGATTAGGTCTGCTACTCTTGCTACTCCATATTTATGGTGGTGTGGTTACACCTACTGTGAGGTAACAGTAGAGCTGAGTTGCTCTGCGGGGTGTGGGGAGTCATCAGGACAGGCTTTCAGGGTATTTCACTCATTGTCAGCGCCTCTAGCCAGCATGGGTCCTGTGTTTGTAGGATGGTCTATACTGACACTATGTTCTGGTCCAGTCAATAGCCACAATGGATTATGGTGTAACTGGTTCTTTATTCGTTTACAGCAGGAATCAGCCAGACTATACAGCCCTCCTTTAGGGATAAGGCCTTGCAGGCCCCATCCAGATTCTTATCCCTTGTAGTGCTCAGGACCTGAGAAAGCACTGAAAGCAGTGATTCCCAACCAGGGTTCAGTGGAAGCCTGGGGCTCCTTGAAGCAGTCTCAGTGGTTCCTCCTATGGACCACAGACACCCCCTCCCCCTGGGGGTGTTTTTTTTGGTATGTATTTTATAGGGTGGATTGAGTGAGAGTGGGGTAATTGACAGAAGGTAGGGGCGAGAGTGAGAGAAGAGAGGGGGCAGGAGGGAGTGAGGAAAAGAGGGAGTAAGAGTAAGACACAAGGGATAAATACCTGCGAGGCGAAAGGGGGGAGAGTTAGTGAAATGGATAGGAGAGAAATACATGGGTAGAGGGTGGGAAATAGAGGTGGCTCGTGAGGTGTAAAATGTTGTGACTGACCCCATGTCGAATCTAATACTGTATGTGTCAGCCAGATAGGGGTTCCAAGAGATTTTTCAAAATACTTCAAGGGTTCCTCCAAACAAAAAAGGTTGGAAATCACTGGCTCAGGATAACACTCATACACTCCCACTCCCCAGGGAGAGGGGAGACAGACTGATTCACTTCTGAGAAAGTGCCAGCATAAGCCCAAAGGAGGTGCTTGTAACCCCGCCCCATAACAGAGCAGGTTTGGATACTGATAGGTCATTACATACAGCAGGTGACCCAATCAGTATACTTCCCTCAGACTGACACTTTCTGGCTGTTGCTAGGCCCGCCCTTAGATACATCAAATATATAAAGCTGTGAAAAGGCCTTTCTGAAGGAATTAACCCATCCACTGCCTGCACCTAACAGGACTTACACTGGTAGGGCCCAGGAAAATAAGTAGCGGCCGACAGGCTATGCTACATACTGTACCAATTAAGCAAGAAGTGTTGTAGAGCCATTGCTGTGGTAACATTATTTTCTGATTTATACTGTATATTCAGAAGGGATCTGTGACCAAGACTGAGGCATATTCATATTCCATTGAGTTTTCAACCTTAATAGAGTTAAGTGCTTGCAGTTTAGCTTGGATTGTATGAGCGATTTAAAATGACGAATGACACTTTTCTATATAATCTTTAGTCATCTAGCCACAGTATACTGTATGTGCCTATTGAAAATGTAACATATTGCACTGTCAAATGTAGTTCTTGCTGAACCTAATAAATCTGTCACAGAGCACTCAATAAAAAAATCAATATAGTCATGAAGAACCAAACTGCACTTCAGATGTGATGAGATTAGATTTATGAATTGGGAGCTAATATACTGCTTTGACTGCTTTTGTGGATGGTATTTGTAAGGAACATTTCTATATTTTATAATGAACAATAAACTGTCATTATTTCGTTATTTCTTGCCAATTTTGAAGTACTGTAAATGCAATAAAATTCTGTTGATACAAATTTACCAGGAAACTATTCTGAAATATATAATCAAAACAAATACATAGCATTAAACCAGTGTTAATCCTAAGTAAATGGGAAAGTTTGCACAGTATATCATACTGAAATATTACACAAAGGGGAGTGAGGAAGTGTTCTTAAATACTTCAATACTTTTATGATACCGGTGCACACCCATTTATTCTTATCTTGCTGTGTTGCTTGTGTTGAGCTGAAGATATACATATGTACTGTAATAAGACTTAATGCCTTTGTGACCGCAGACCAACAGGCTGAAATGTGCAGTCAGTGTGCGGTTTGTTCTTGGTCAAGAGAACAGACTGTGAAAATGTGAATTCTTGCAGTTCTGGACGGGCTCATCACTGAAAAATAAATACAAACTTAATTTTATCAGTTCAAAAACAATTCTACTCTCAGACACATTGTTGCAGGGTACATGCAACCACACAGGCGGGTTCTTTGGATAAGGCTTATTTATTTGAGCCCTAAAACATACAGCACACCAAAAACAAATAGCTTCTCATCAGCAAACAAAAGAAAATAGCTTCTTCTTCAGCAGACAAAACAAAATAGCTTCTTTTTAGCAGACAGAACAAAATAGCTTCTCTTAAGCAGACAAAACAAAAATAAGGCTGCTTCTTTTTTGTATGCAGGAAACAGACAGTTCATCACACATGTACTTTGCAACACAGACCTTACAGCAATAATCTCTTCAGCATTTTCAGTCCTGTCTCCTCACCAGCTCTCTTGCATGTGTGTACAGCCTGGGGTTTTAACACCTTGATTATGCAGCTGGGGTCAGACTAATTAAGCAGCCCTTCTTAACTTAACCTTGTCACTGCTGCACTGCAAGCCTAAACATAGGTTTTCCAGGCATATGGCTGGTGACGTTCATTCACCCTGTCACACACATCTACAATGCAAAGAGTTCAAGTTTTGGGAAATTAAGTGTATGCCATCAGGGGCGGATTGGTGGTGAAGTGTGGCAAAATGCAAACCACAAAATCCAGATACAACTCAAGTCACTTAACCTAATGCAACTCATTTCCCAACCCACACGGACAAACCTGAAATCTCACAACCATTTCTTGCTAGACTGGGTTCTCTCATCAAATCCCAGCAGAATCCAATCCTCTGGCATCCTTCCTGACATTTTCAGTGACCATGCAATAGTGTACGGTTTAAGGAAAATTAAACCACCCCAATCAAGCCCTAAAGTTCTCCTCACTACAACATTTAGAAACTTTTACCAACAAAAGTTTCTGGCTGACCTTACCAACTGCCCTTCGTACAGAATTTACTTAATTCCGACCCTGATTCTGCGCTCTTCTATTTCCAATCCGAGTTCTCAAAACTCTGTGATACCCATGCTCCACTACTCAGAATAAGAGTACGGGGGAACAGGCACCTTCTGTGGGTTACAACTGACCTTATAGCACTCTACCCTTTCATGGATGCCTTGTGGAAAAGCTACAAAGTAACTGGCACTACCAAGGATCTTAATCACAGATGCCTGCAGAATATGTGCTCAAGGCAAACAAGACACGCAAAAGACCAATATTACAAATTTCTGGAAGGTCATCAGCAATATATTCCAGCCTTCTAGCCATCAACAACCATGTAATATCACCAAGGATGATATTACTCTGACAAATCCCACTGATATTTTAAATGCACTCAATTAATACTTTGTGAGGTGTGTTACAAATTTATCAGCAAAACACAACCTGATCTACAAACGTGAAGTTCAATCTGGGAGTACTCCTACAGCCCCACCCTCTTCCAACACTGCCCACAATTTTCCGTTTGTCCCAGTATCTTAAAACTCTGTGATACCTATACTTCACTACGTAGAATAAGCGTACAGTGGGGTCCATCTTCCGGGGTTTACAACTGACCTTATAGCACTCTACCATTTCAGGGATGTCATGTGGAAAAGCTACAAAGTAACTGGCACTACCAATGATCTTAATAACTACAGATGCCTGCCGAATATGTGCACAAGGCAAACAACACACGCAAAAGAACAATATTACTCTGAAAATCATCACCAGAATACATCAAACCCAGTTAACTTCTGGAAGGTTATCAACAATATATTCCAGTCATCAACAACCATGTAATATCACTAAGGAGGATATTACTCCGACAAATACCACTGACATTGCAAATGCATTCAATGATTACTTTGTGGGATGTGCTACTAATTTATTAGAGAAACACAACCCAAACCACAAACATGATCCTCATTCTGAGAGTACCCCTATAGCCCCACCTCTCCCAACACTGCTCACAATTTTCAATTTGTCCCAGTATCCGAAGAGGAGATTACACAACCACTCCTCAAATTAAAACTAAGCAGCCAATGTGGACCTGATTTACTGCAATCTAAGTTCTTAAGACTTGGTGCCCAAGCCATTGCCAAACCAATTGCTACCATAGTCAACTCTATTCTGTCTGCAGGCCATATCCCTAAGACCTGGAAACCTGCCAGAGTTGTCTAAAGCTTTAAAAGTGGGGACAAAAACACTGTCTCAAACTACAGGCCAATCGCTCTTCTCCCAATACTATCCAAAGTCATGGAAAAATGTGTTCACTCCCAATGAAGCGATTACTATAACAAGACAAATTTCCCTAGCCAATTCCAATCTGGCTTTTGCCCCAAATACTCCACTGTAACTACTCTGCTAGAAGTTTGCAATGAGATCCAGTGTGGACTGGAACTGGGGCAACTCACTGGTGCAATATTCCTAAATTTTGCAAAGGCTTTTGATACAGTTGATCATGTTATCTTGCTTAACAAACTCCAGTGCTGTCACGCTTGTGCGAGCCCACAGACAAGACCTGACCCCGGCACTGAGGTGGGAAGGACAATGCCACACACCCACAGTAGCGAAGGCGGGCCCAGTAGGTGGTTTGTAGCGTTGCTGGGTCTGGGTATGAAGAAAAAGGGTTAATCCAATACTCGCCAGGTTCCAAGGATAGGAGAGGTATCCAAATGCAAAGCCAGGTCAGTACACGAGAGGTTAATCCATAAGCCAGGGGTCAAGGGCCAGAGAGAATCCAAATGCAAAGCCAGGTCGGTACATGAGGGGTAACTGTAGAAATCAAAGCAAGACAGGGCTGGACAAGCCAGGCACACACAAGGCTACACAAAGTTTATGTTCAGCAAGGTATGCCAGGAAAAGGCAGTCCTATATAGGAGACAGGAACCAGTAGGGGAGGGAGCGGAGACTTGAAAATTGGATTTCCCAAAACAAACTGTTTTTAAACACTGACAATACTGAAACAATGGTATTTGGGACCAAGACTACATTTTTAAAGCTTCCAATGGCTGAGCTAGAGATCAGAACCAATGCTAATACCACCCTAAATTCTGTTACTAGATTTTTTTTTTTTTTTATTACTTAGATTTATTATTAATCAATTTTCAAAAGTAAGAGGGGTACAAAAAAAAAAAAGGAGGGGAACAATACAACGGTACAATATTGCAAATAGTCTGATTACACATTAGGAGGGAGGAGAGTATGGGAAGGGGGAAGGGGACAGCATTTGAAATCATGTAACATATTAAATAACAGGTTAAATACAACATAAATCATAAATCACTCTGTTCAGAATAATCTAGTCTAAATATGGGGATATACCTGCATGTCTAAACCAAGGAGCCCATGTCTCTGAGAATTGTGAAGTGGAACCAGTCTGTTACTAGTTTTAATTACTTGGGCATATAGTTTGACTCCCATTTAACATTTGAGATGTACATTGATACCCTGTCATCCAAAACCTTTACCAAACTATGTGTACTTTACAGGAACAAATCTTCCCTAAGTCTGCTGGTCAGAAAGCATATCGCACAGCAGATGTTAATGCCAATTATCGACTATGGGGACATAGTATACGGCTCGGCACCCCAAATCCACCTTAGCAAACTTGATACCCTCTACAATTCAATATGGTGTTTTGTTCTCCAATGCAACAACAACACAAATCACTGCGAAATGCTCAAAGAACTAGATTGGTCATCACTTGAGTCTGGCGCAAAGTTAATCTTTCCTGTCTTGCTTTCAAATACTTTCTGGGCAAGCTGCCGTCTATCTGAAAAAGCTCCTCACCCCTACCACATGCAGCACTTATCATCTGAGATCTGACTCCAAACGGCTGTTCATGGTCCCAAGGTTCAGCAAAGTATCTGGCTGCTCCTCCTTCTCTTACCGTGCACCCCAAAACTGGAACAATCTACCAGAGACTCTCACAGCCGCACCAGTCTAAGTTCTTTCTAAACTAAAGCTGTCTCACATTTTAATCTGGTCTGTAACTATTACATACGCCTATAATATATATTATCTCTAACTGTGTATGCAATGTCTTGTATAAAATGTATACCCTGTTCACTTAAGTAACTAGTTATTTGTAACCATGTATTATTTGTCATCTTAACTCTATGTCCAGGACATACTTGAAAACGAGAGGTAACTCTCAATGTATTACTTCCTTGTAAAACATTTTATAAATAAATACATTTCACTTACCTGCCGGCCGTCTTCCAGCGGCATCATGTGATGCCACAATGCATGACAACATGGTGTCACGATGGAGGAGGGCCGCTCAGGAAAAGGTCATTCTTACTGAGGCCCCACTCTCACTCTCGGCAAACAGTTTCATTGTTGTGAGGAAGAATGCAGGGCCTCTATAACTGCGGCCCGGTGCTGCAGGGGTGGTGTGGCCGGTGCTGCGGGAGTAGTGTGGCCAGTGCTTCGGGCGTGCTGTGGCACCCCGAACGCTTGACAAAGCAATCTGCCCATGTTTGCCACACTCCTAAACAGTTTGAAAGCGGCTAATGTTATGTCCATTGCAGTAGATGAGACCACTGATAACACAGATATTGCTTAACTGTGCATGTATGTACACATTTTATGGCCAAATTTTCCGCAAAGAGATGCTAGCATTAATATCCGTTGGAAACTTACACCACTGGTGAGATTCTATTTCAAAATATTTCATTATTTTTGATTAGCATGGACTTGGGTTGAAGAAAATATGCCTCCTTGTTACAGATGGGGCTTCTTCAATGACAGGGAAGGTAAAGGGCCTAATAGCAGAATTTGTATTTATTTATTTATAAAAATGTTTTACCAGGAAGTAATACATTGAGAGTTACATCTCGTTTTCAAGTATGTCCTGGACACAGAGTTATAAAAAAATACATGGTTACATTAAAAGAACAGTGTTATACAGTCAATTCACAGACAGTTAGAGTTGGAAAATTAGGTACAGGGGATAAAGGGCTTGTGTGTTTCAGATTGAAATAGAGCAGCTCTAACATCACTTTAACATCTCCAAACATCAGCGAACGGCAGCAAACGGTTCACACCCTTTGGCTGTCCGCCTTTGGGGCAACGCAGATGTACTGTACACTGGGGTGCTTGAGATTCAATGCAGCTGTGAACAAACAGTTCTTTGTGTCCTCTTGGCTCATTAACATTCCAGTGGGTGGGGTTGACGTTCCATAAAGTACAAGCAAATGTTAACCCTTAGCACGCTGGTCCTGTACGTTTGGGACTTACTCCTGGTCAAAGATTTCAGCATCTCCGGAAGAAAGAGAGCGGTGGCATCAGGAACTTCATACGGATTTGAGTCCCAGGACATTTGGGACCAAGTCCCGGTCAACTAAAAACTTTGTTCATTTACCTATTTCAACCAGTAAAAGTTAGTTCTTTGCCCCAGACCCCCAGTACGTATGTATTTCTCGTGTATTTTGTGTTTCATTGTGCTTAGCCTATTTTAAGTGAATAAATGACAATTTATTTTACCAACTGTTTTGCTCAGTGTTATGATCCCGGTATAAAGGGTGTAAATTCCTGGTCTCCCGTGACAGGCTTATTTACTGGCTTATTTACTGACAGGCTTATTTACTGGTTTATTTACTGACAGGTTTATTTACTGGCTTATTTACTGACAGGTTTATTTACTGGCTTATTTACTGACAGGCTTATTTACTGGCTTATAAACTGACAGGCTTATTTACTGGCTTATTTACTGACAGGCTTAATTACTGGATTATTTACTGACAGGCTTATTTAACTGCTACAGCCTACAGATGCAGTCTCTGTATTATTCATCAAAGTGTTCATGTGCTCTATAATGAACTGAAAGACACAATGGAAAAAGTGATGAAAACATTAAACTTCCACAGATCTACATCAAGCCTCCAACATCAGCTTTTTCTAAAGTTGATTAGCATGATTTACTAGTGTCAATCATATTAATTTGCTTGATTAATGAAAAGCACTGGATAATGTATGTGCTCTTAAAGACAAAATAATTGTGTTTCTTGGTAACTATTTAAATAAGAATGCAGAAAAATATAACAATGTGGTTTAAGATAATTAATGGCAAATGTATGTGTAACGGGTATTCCCCCACCCAATAGCATATAGTATGTGTGTGCGGGGAACCTAATGTTACCAGGTGTGGTGCTTTACCTGTTAGGCTCTCAGGAGGCCTAAACCTCCGTCACGGGGAGCCTGGGGCACGTCCAAATAATAGGAGTAACCTCGTACTCGGTGCAGCGCCTCCACCTGCGATGGCTCCCACCGGAGGGGGGAGTGGTTCGTCACAGGACAATATATATATATCACACACGTCTCGCAGGATGCTACCCCCTTTCACCGGGTGATCCCACCCCGTGTCCAGTAACCCCACACAATATGTCCCTTCATGTGAGATAGATATGTGTGACTGCGCAGCCACTATTCCCGTGTGCGTATAATATAGTATCGTTGGTGCACTTGGTGATGGTTACCTGCCGAGCACTCCAGTGCCCGGGCCTGCCAAGGAGCTTCACAAAGGATCCGATGACCGCTGACCACAGGAACTACCGTCCGGGGTGATGCCACCCAGCGAAGGTCTGAGTACAGACCTCTGGATGGATGCGCAGCGTCCGCTATGTCCATTACTGACTTTGGATAATAAGGGGCAGGGTCCCTAACCTGGGGCCTGTCCCTGAAACAACACAACGCTACTGGTGGCTCAGGGCTATCTGGGGCCTAGGGAGGGAACTGGCCTAGTGCAGGGAGTCACTGACTCCTGCACCCTACTTCCTTCCCCTAGCTGCTCCTGACGCCGACTGACTAACGTGCTCAGAGCCCGCGAAATGTATCAAATCTCCTCTGCAGGGAGATGCTGTAGCCATATTGGCTCCCTGGGGTCATGTGGGGCGCTCCTAAGGCTCATGGGAGCTGTAGTTCCTGCTTAGAGCCCTCTCCCTATTGGCCAGCGTTCGCGCGTTATCACTGCGCATGCGCAATGTCTCTGGCTGGCCGCCGCATGAATTGTGGCACTGCGCATGCGCGAACTAAACAAAGATGGCGGCGCCCTGCTCGGGAGCCGCCGGGAACTTGGAGACGCCAAAAGCGCTCCCTGCACTGGCCCCCACCCTCCAGAAGTGCCGGTGGGTCTGTCGAGTGACCCCCGGCAGTGGAGGTAACGAGGGGGGGTCGCGGGACAGAGGGGACCTGGCTACATCCTCCCCCTTGTAAAAAACCCCAATGACCTCGCTTGGGACACAACTCAACCATGTATAGAAATTATATAATAAATATGCAGTTCAATTATATAACTTAGCACATTCGCATTGACTTTATAGGATGTTGCACAATTCTGTGAGCATCACAATCACAGATTGGATTTTGCTCCGACACCACTGCTGAGCATCATAATTGGATGCCCCAATTTGATCATAGGTTACCCGATTTGGAGGGTACCTGACTCTTTGGCTCCGTCGGAGCTGTTCTTCTGCAACTCCCTCGGGGGAGTAATAAACACAGTCCTGAGGCTCAGCCTCTTCCCTTGAGGGGAGAAATGTCTCTGAGCAGTCTCTGTTTGGCACAAAGCACGGGCTCTGTGGATCCAAAGGCTGGCCTGTTGGTGCCACCTTAGTAGGCGTTGGCCTACGGGGCCCTTTACCCGTAGCTCCTCCGGGAGATGCCCCTTCTGTGGAATAGTCCCTTTGAGAGGTTCCTTCCATAGGGTCTTCAGGAGTTTCAGAGTGGGTTTCGTTATTTACAGTCTCTTGACCCATCTCTGATAAGTCGGTCTCACCGTTGAGCGGTGTGGCCAGTATTTCTGCTTCCTCATCTCCCACTTGTGGAATGGGGAGAAGATGGTTACGGTGCCATACCTTTACCCGGCCTTCAGTGTCTTTGATGCGATAGACCGGGAGTCCAGGCATCTGAGATTCTATTTCATATACACCGTCTCTCCATCGGTCGGCCAATTTGTGTTTTCCTGGGACTCCCAGATTTCGAAGCAACATAGCGTATCCAGGACGAAGCTCCCGATATTTGACCTTTATGATCGTATCGCCTTTTATTGTCAGCATTCAGCTTAGCTGTAGACTTTTCAGCCTGTTGATAGGCCTGCTGCAAGCTGTCTTTAAGTCTTTGCACGTATTTGAAATGGGTAGCATTGTGTATCCCATCCGTCGAGACTCTAAGACGTACATCCACTGTCAGTCTCGCCTCTCGCCCGAACATGAGGAAGTATGGGGAGAATCCAGTTGACTCGTGTCGGGTACAATTGTACGCATGCACCAGGGCCTCCACGTGTCGACTCCATTCAGTCTTCTGAGCTCCCTTTAGAGTTCCAAGCATGTCCAGTAAGGTCTGATTAAATCGTTCTGGCAAAGCGTCTCCTTCGGGGTGATACGGGGTCGTTCGTGATTTGGCAATGTTCAGCATTTTGAGCAATTCTCGGATCAGAGTGCTCTCAAAATCCCGACCTTGGTCTGAGTGGAGGCGATTTGGAAGACCGTAATGCACGAAGTACTTCTCCAATAATATCTTCGCCACCGTTATAGCTTTCTGGTCTTTAGTGGGGAAGGCCTGGGCATACCGGGTGTTATGGTCCTTGATGACCAGCACATTGCATATTCCTCGGCTATCAGGCTCAATGCACAGAAAGTCCATACACACAAGGTCCATGGGACCAGAACTTTTCAGATGGCCCATTGGCGCTGCTCTGGTAGGCAGGGTCTTGCGTTGGATACACCGCGAGCAACGGCGACAATGACGTTCTACGGCCTCTCGCATCTTGGGCCAGAAAAAACAGTCTCGGACCAACCCAAATGTCTTCTCTACACCGAGATGTCCATGCTCATCATGCAGGGACTTTAATACCATGTACTGTAAGTTCCTAGGGAGGACTAGTTGTCGTCTGTCCGGGTGGTTGTGATATTGCACCACCCGATAGAGTAAACAGTTATCGATTTCGAATTTGTCCACTTCCTGCATGAGTGAGGCAACCAAGTCGTTGGGAGCACGCTTCAGAAGGGCTGGATTCTTCATTTCAACGGCTTGCCTAATGATACTAATGACAGGATCTCGTATTTGGTACTCTACCAGTTCTTTCCACCGTAGCACTTTGTCATGAGTTATGTTCATCCCCTTTGGATCGCAGTAGGCGGCTGGGACAGCCTGCGACTGGCATCCCAAGGAATCCGCAACCCGTAATTCTGAGAAGGCCACTTGATCGTTGATGATGGCGGCGGTGCTACACATAGCTCGCACCCCTGGTCCTGGAAGTTCTTCCCATTCCTCATCATCTTGAGTAGCACTTAGCCCTGGCCGTCGGGAGAGGGCGTCAGCCCCGACATTCAAGGGTCCCGGCTTATACTTCAGGGAGAAGCGGTAATTGTTCAGAGCTGCCAGCCATCGGTGTCCTGCTGCATCCAATTTGGCCAAGGTATTGATGTACCTTAGGAGATTGTTATCCGTCCTTACCTCAAACGTAACACCGTAAAGGTAATCGTGGAGCTTCTCGGTGATTGCCAACTTGAGAGCCAGGAACTCCAATTTGTGGACGGGGTATTTCTGTTCACTGGGTGTCAGACTGCTCGGGATAACAGCACCAGACGGCCATTTGTTGCACTCCCCCTGGCAATATGGTCGTCAGTCCGCGTTGACGATTGTAGAGATCCCCGTGACGCTCCAAGGCATATACCCGGTTGCACTCCTCTCGTAGGACGGGATCTAGGAGCGAATTGGCCAGCGGCAACTCGTTGGTCTCTTTCAGGTATGCTCTGATTACAACTTGTACTATATCAGTATTGGTTCCCAAGATGATCGGATACTTTCACTGGTCTTGGGGCTCCGGGCATACCATTGCAGCTACATGCATGGGGTGTCTCTTGCCGGTGTTCAGTTGGAGTATTTCCAGTTGAACCCTTACAATCCCATCAATGGGGTAGTCTTCATTACTTAACCCCCTAACCTTCATATGTTCGGCCGACCTCAGGGGGCAGTGTCTAAGGTGCTGGTCATAGAACTTGCGGTATATAATGGTCACTTGGGATCCGGTGTCCAGTAGGGCAGATGCATAGATCCCTTCCAGTACAACAGGCACGATGGCCGAGGGGCCTACTTGACTGTAAGCTTCCCTTGGTAAGGCGTCATCACTGGGGCCGGAGTCCGAAGGAGCATCTTCGGTTCCAGTAGGGGTTTCTGGGTCAGACTCTGCCATTTGTACGTGGCAGACCATTGACCGGGCTGAATTTCCTCTATCGGGAGGTTTTTCCTCTGGAGGATCCTCCCTCTCCGGACAATCGCCTTCTTCCCGCAGTTATACCAAACGAATTCGCTGAGTTAAGGTCGACCCTTGTACGTGGAGGATGATCTCTCGGAGGTACGGCCCTTCCCGGCAGGCGGGTTGGGAGACACCTCCTCCTCCTGGTTGGAATATTTCTTACCCTTTGGGGCGGAGGGGACAGAGGTGTCACCCTTGATGGTTTCCTTGTTTTTTTTGGATTCATGAAAATGTAGATGCACCTCATGTCCTCTGATGTGACGCAACAATTCCATGTAGCTGGGTGGTACAGCAGCAATCGGGGCTGCCCGTATCATTATAGCTATGGAGTGGCTAGGCAACGACCCCTTCAGTAGCTGTTTGAGTCAGTACCGGTCCACTTTCGGTGACTGAAATTATGTTTTTGGACTGGAGGTTCCCCAGCGACAGCTGTAGTTTGCGGACGAAGGCAGACAAATCATCTCCTTCTTTTTGGCGAAGAGCTTTGAACTGGGCCATCAGCTCATCCTCGTCGTCTTCTCAGGTATAGGACTGAGTGAGCATTTCCACCAGTTCCTGTGCCGTAACTTCTCCTTCCACTTCACGATGCGTCCGTACCAGTTGGGAGGCTGGGGCTCTGAGACACTCAACCAACCTCTGTCTTTTGCTGGCTTCGGAGCACGACCACTCTGCTATTACTTGGAGAGTATGTTCCCGCCATGTTTCGATCCCTTCTTCTCCTAAAGGCATCGGTAGAATCCCAGAAAAGGCTTTTAGTTTCCGGTAGCTCTGTGTTTGAGACGAGATGGTTATGGCTTCTACTAGTTGGGAGGCTGTCATATTCAAGGAAAGACCTCCACTAAGGGGCTGACTACTGGTTCCAGTTCCTACGCTAGGCATGGTTGGGGGACTGCCTGACCATCTATCAGGAGTAGGCGACTCCTCCTACACCGCTCGGAGTGAAGGAGACCTTAGGGGGACCTACCCTGTGAGGAGTACTGGTCACCCGGTGGGTCGTGGTTGGCCCAGTACTGGTGGACGGTTCTTCGGGAGCCTAAGTGTCAGGATATATCATGAGACAGTCCTCTGCGGAGGGCTCTGGTAGGTTAAATACATGGGGAACAGTCTCTGAACATATGTCGCGTTCAGTGGCCAGGAGGTAGGTGGTCCCCCGGCCGTCACCATCAAGTTTATAGTCTACCACCCGGGCGGTGGTCAGTCCCAGACAATTCCTTACCTGCTTGCGCACTGCGAATAAGTCTGTGTCGTTTGATACTCCCGCCACTGCAACCACACGTCTTGGGGACATGCGGCGCGCTGAGGCCCAGTCATGGACTTCTTGCTTTGACGGCACAGACATGATGGTGTTTAAATCGGACAATTTGATATGGAATAGGGCACCCCAGGTAGAATCTCACAGCGCCTTCAAATGTAACGGGTATTCCCCCACCCAATAGCATATAGTATGTGTGTGCGGGGAACCTAATGTTACCAGGTGTGGTGCTTTACCTGTTAGGCTCACAGGAGGCCTAAACCTCCGTCACGGGGAGCCTGGGGCATGTCTGAATAATAGGAGTAACCTCGTACTCGGTGCAGCGCCTCCACCTGCGATGGCTCCCACCAGAGGGGGGAGTGGTTAGTCGCAGGACAATATATATATATCACACACACACAGCATGTAAAACAACCAATAACTTTACTGTAGCAAACGTACTTATTCATATATATATCAACAGGTGTCCCTCTCTAGAGGAGACACTAACTACTGCGTCTCGCAGGACGCTACCCCCTTTCACTGGGTGATCCCACCCCGTATCCAGATACCCCACACAATATGTCCCTTCACGTGAGATAGATATGTGTGACTGCGCAGCCACTAGTCCCATGTGAGTATAATATAGTATAGTTGGTGCACTTGGTGATGGTTACCTGCCGAGCACTCCAGTGCCCGGGCCTGCCAAGGAGCTTCACAAAGGATCCGATGACCGCTGACCACAGGAACTACCGTCTGGGGCGATCCCACCCGGATGGATGCTGCAGCGAGAGCGAAGGTCTGAGCCCAGACCTCTGGATGGACGCGCAGCGTCAGCTGTGTCCCTAACTGACTCTGGATAATAAGGGGAATGGTCCCTAACCTGGGGCCTGTCCCTAAAACAAAACAACGCTACTGGTGGCTCAGGGCTATCTGGGCCTAGGGGGGCTGCTGGCCTAGTGCAGGGAGTCACTGACTCCTGCACCCTACCTCCTTCCCCTAGCTGCTCCTGACGCCGACTGACTAACGTGCTCAGAGCCCGCGAAATGTATCAAATCTCCTCTGCAGGGAGATGCTGTAGCCCTATTGGCTCCCTGGGGTCATGTGGGGCGCTCCTAAGGCTCATGGTAGCTGTAGTTCCTGCTTAGAGCCCTCTCCCTATTGGCCAGCGTTCGCGCGTTATCACTGCGTATGTGAATGTCTCTGGCTGGCCGCCGCATGAATTGTGGCACTGCGCATGCGCTAACTAAACAAAGATGGCGACGCCCTGCTCGGGAGCCGCCGGGAACTTGGAGACGCCAAAAGCGCTCCCTGCACTGGCCCCCACCCTCCAGAAGTGCCGGCGGGTCTGTCGAGTGACCCCCGGCAGCGGAGGTAACGAGGGGGGGGGTCGCGGGACAGAGGGGACCTGGCTACATATGGTTTTTTTTTTGAGTGATATATTTGGACATATATACAAACAGAATTTGCCACTACAATAAAGAGAGAAAAGCATTAGTAATCTTGTTGAAAAACTAAATGGATTTAAAAGTAAACTGTCTGTCTTTTTTATACACATACATTAATAAACTGCTCTACATGCCAAGACTACACAATTTTATCAGCTACAGTAAGTATCGGTCACCATAACCAGTGTGATGAAAGAACTTTTGAACAAGTTAAAAAAAATAACACTCGCTGATCTATTTCAGGATTTCCATCTGCCTAAAGATGTCAAGCTGTTTGCTCAATATCCATTTGCCATTGCAGCAGAAAGTGTTTTGGCATCAAATCCAAAGAAGCTGTTACTTCAACTGAAGAAGGTCCATCACAGATGGAACATGCGGACATTCAGTCTTTGCATTTTTGAAGCAGGACTTTCAAAATGTCGCTACTGCCAAGTTTTTGACTGAAAATATTCGGGAAGAGCAGTTTCCAAATTCTATAAATGTTACTCGTTATGTTTGGCTCTACATACAGTATACGTGTGAGTATAGGTGTAACCTATGGGGGAAGGTGGAACAAATCCCCTCACCTTGTAGGGAACCTCCAATGCCTCCCCCCCCCCCCCCCCAACTTCTTGTATTTAACTGCGGGAAGCTGGAGAACTTCTTCCCTGTGGTGTCCGTGTTGCTGGCAACTAATGGCTCCTAACAGAGCTGCTGAGCATAGGAGATGTAAGATTAGCTACCAAAACAGTTAAAGAAGGGAGGGGCAAGGAGAGAGCAGCCGAATCCAATGGGGACTCCTTCTGTGAGGACTTGGAGAAAGAAAGACTGGATAGAAGAGTGTCTGGGTGTTGTATAGCGAGAAATTAGGGCTGAGATGCAAGGAGGGGCAGAAGAGAGCATAGATTTCCAAGAACTCACTTCAAGGTGTAGCGTTCTGGTTGATGCTCCGTTTTTCCAGGGGTACTTGCTATGCCTCCGCTTGTGGCTGGATACAGAAAATAGGAAAAGAAAGGCAGAGCACTACCTAATAGTGGACTAAAAATGGTCAGAGATAAGCGTTCCCATCAATAAAAGTTGAAAAATGTATTGGATCATGAAGATGTACATGGTCAGACAAGCCCACACCTACGTGGTTCGCTTTACCAAGGTTAAAAACTACATACTCACCAAAGTGCCTTTTAATCTCTCAGATGCACCGCCGCCATCAGTCCACTCCAACTATTGGAGGACGGTCTGATTACGCAAAGCGCACGACGTCAGCATGCCCAAACAGGGATATTGAATTTGAAAACTTTATGAACAAAAGACACTCCAGTGACATAAAACAGAACAAACTATAAAATTCAAAAAAAATACATTAAGCAAAATAATGACGCATTACATTTTTTTAATTACAGTTATATTAAACATTTTGATATTGGTTGAGTGTTTCATGTGTATGCATCCCCATCTCAGAAGAAAAAAAAATAATTCAATAACGATGGGGGTGTTTGGAAAAATACAAAAACATATACTACAGAAAGGTAGAAACAAAGTAAGATTAAAGTGATAACACTGAAGATCTAATTGTGAAAAAAACACCTAATGATATCATAAAAATAATACATCATAAATTATATAATCACAAATATTAAATAACAAATATGAAACATAAACCCAGAAAATTAAATATAAAACTATAAGAAATGCCCAGAAGGGGCAAGTAACTTAATTTAATCTCCCTCTATTGGTGTTAATGGTCAAGATCAACTCAGAAGGACTTGTATCCCTAAAGTTTTAATTAAAAACAGTATGATCTCTATTTAAATAGAAATAGATATTAGAGATCTATCCTGCAGTAATCTTTTTTTTATAACTTAAATTTTATTGAATCAAGGCAGCATAAAATACATTACAGAATACTTTTGTCTTGTATGCAAACAATATTTTAACAATTATATAAGTAACAACGAGGCCCTGCTGTGCTTCGGGACCCGGTCTTCTGGGTACTTAGTTGTGGACTATATAGTCCAAGCCGACTCTACTTAAATGGACAAACAGACACATATAACTCAACTTAAAAGGGGAGACAATACATACTCACAGAAAAAAAAAAAAAAAAAGGAAGGTTGAGGCGGGATGGGGAGGGGAAAGGGGTAGGTTGGGGGTGAGGTAGGGGGAGTGCGTTGGTAGTAGGTGCGACACGTGGCTCCGTGCTAAGCATCACATATGTTTGCAAGCTGAGTCGTCTCTCTTATTACTTATGTTATAATGCTGCTATAAGGGGTCCTGGGTGAATAGAATACTTCCTGTAAGCCCCTCCCAAGGAGAACGCACCTACTGTTATTAGAGCCATATTGAGGACCTCTCAATCCCCGGGATATCTGTCTGTGCCAGCCAAGGCGTCCAGACTTTTAGAAAATTGTCACCAGTATCATTAACTAAACTCGTTAATTTTTCCATCTGGCAAATGAACCAAATTCTATTCCGAATCTTTGGGATGGTTGGAATATCAGATTGTTTCCATAATGCTGCGATCTCGCACCGCGTTGCAATTGCAAAATGGGCAATTAGTTTGTTATTTGTTTTGGAAAGGCCCGTCAATGGCCTGTTCAGTAGGAACAACCACGGGTCTGGGGGAATGGTGAGATCGAACAGTCTCTGTATCCAATGTCTAATCGCCTCCCACAGTGGAGAGATCCGTGGACAAGACCACAGCATATGTAACAGGTCGGCTGTTCCTCCGCACTGGCGGGGGCACAGGGGAGAGGAACCCGGCACAAACCTTGATAATTTCAGTGGGGTGAGGTACCATCGCATTAGGACTTTATATGCGTTCTCCTTGAGCGTGGTGCATATGGAGCTCTTCGCTGTGGCCATATATATGGCGCTCCATTCTTCATCTTCTAAGTTTTCTCCCAGATCTGTTTCCCATTGAGAACGGAATGAGGGTATCTGCTGCTCATGTTCACCAGAACTGATCACTTCTCCGTATAGCTGAGATGTAAGTCCCTTCGTGTCGGTCTCAGCCAGACAGAGCTTTTCGAAAGATGTTAATAGGGGGTATGGGGCAAGTTTGTTATAAAATGCCCTGATCTGGAGGTATCTAAAGAATTCTGAGTGAGGGATCTCTTTTTCTTCCCTGATATGGTCGAATGTTTTGATTTTTCTGTCGTGACCCTCCAGATCTCTAATCCGATTGTAGCCCCTCTGTCTCCAGATTGAGATATTACTGACTGATAGACCTGGAGCGAAATCAGGGTTATTCCAAATGGGTGTTGCCATAGAATTTTTTGTCGTAAGGGAATGCCGAAATTTCGTAGACTCCCAAATTGACACTGAGTTGGTCATCGAGGAGAGCGGCATGGCGGTAAATTTTCGCGCCGTTTTAGGTAACCAAATTAAGCTGCTCAGTTCCAGAGGTGCACATGCAGCATTTTCTAATTCCACCCATCTCTTTAATTTTGGGTTAGAATGCCATTGTACAATCTGACTTAATTGTGCCGCCTTGTAATATGATACCAGGCAGGGTACAGCCAGGCCGCCCGCCGCCACAGATCTTTTCATATTTAATTTACTTACTCTCGGTTTTCTACCTCCCCAGATGAATTTGGATATTTCAGATTGAACTGAGTGCAAGTCCCTCCAACTGAGTGGCACTGGGAGAGTTTGGAAGAGATATAATAAACGGGGGAGTAAATTCATTTTGACACTATGGATACGTCCAATCCAGGATATCCTTTTGGATGTCCACTTCCGTAAATCAGATTTTAAGGTCCGAATCAGGTTGGGGTAATTTGCATTGTACACGTCTTTTACAGTTTTGGTGATGTGGACACCCAGGTATTTTATGTGGTTTTGTTGCCAATTAAATTTGAAATTTAATTTTAGTAATTTCTCCATGTGTCTAGGGAGGTTGATGTTGAGGGCTTCCGATTTGGATTGATTGATTTTGAAGCCGGAGACCTTAGAAAATCGATCTAGTAGGTCGAAGAGGTTTGGTAGGGATGTAAGGGGTTTTGTGATAATCAAGAGGATGTCATCCGCATACAGGGCCGCTTTATGGGTCTGGGAGTATGCGTTTAACCCTGAGATGTCTGGGTTTCCTCTGATTTGTGCCGCCAGTGGTTCGATACATAGGGCAAATAAAAGCGGGGATAATGGGCAGCCCTGTCTCGTGCCACTCTTTATTTGGAATGGCAGAGAGGGGTAGCCTTGGTGTATGACCCTGGCGGTGGGGCCAGAGTACAGCGATAGAATCGCCTCACTCACCCGATCTCCAAAGCCAAATGTCGCAAGCGTCTCTTTTAAATATGGCCAGTCTATCCTATCGAAAGCTTTTTCTGCACCCAGACTTATACACCCAGATCAAGTCGGATTGAGCGCTGCGTAACGCGCTCTGCTTGGCTGCGCTCTGGAGCGCTGCGTAACGCGCTCTGCTTGGCTGCGCTCTGGAGCGCTGCGTAACGCGCTCTGCTTGGCTGCGCTCTGGAGCGCTGCGTAACGCGCTCTGGAGCGCTCATAGTGCGCGCAATGGCTGACATCACCCGTCTCCGTCGCCACCTGCAAAAGTTATAATTTAACTTTCGGCGACGTCGCTGGTGACCTGGCCATTGAATGGTTCAGAGGTTGTCACATGGCGACAGCCTCTGAAAAATCAAATTTTATCGGCTTCACGAACTTGCGTTGCTGCTGTCGCTCAGTCGCGTCGTGCTTACTTAAGCGAACGTGGCGACGGCAAGGCTTTTGTTTTTAGGCGACGTCGCCGGCACTATTAGCGCAGCCTAACTTAAATTCGTGGTGAAACGACGGGCGGCTAGCTGTCCCCTGCGGCTGATAGCGGTGAGATGGTCGCACTAAAACATCCCATTCCGCCTTCGTAGCGGGTGCCGGTATCTCTGCTGAGTTTATTGCCCACGATTATGCGGTGCAATTGGAAGCTGCACCGTATGACGTCCTTGTTTCCTATTGGTCCGCGGGACATTTAAAGCCGCCATTAGATTAGACACTGTCACGGTAGCTTACAGGGTTATAATATACACCAAATAACTGGGTTGAATTGAATACGACTGTGATATAATAAAGAGATTTTATTCCTTAAAAGACAGGTGGACACAATGTTGGACAAATAACAAACGGAATATATACACTTACTTAGTAAGGGGACCATGAAATAACCAGGATTCAGGTTAGCAGTTCATCAGGCATCAGGTATAAGAATGAAGACACGAAAGACAATGGGCATAGAGCTTACAATCGTTTATATGTGGTTTGGGCTCTATCCCTAACATTGGGACTCAGGCATTGGAGAACAATTACCTGGGTCCAATTACCTTTTGCCAACTCACGTGGGAAGCAAGATAGTACCTGCCCACAGGGGGTTGGCCTTCCTCTAGTCAGAGAACCATTTCCTTAGCCCCACTCTAAAAATCTGGTGCCTCCAAGTCTGTCAGATGGGGATCTGGGAAGAAAACAGGTGCTCAAATCTCATCAGGACATGGAAAAAAGAAATGAAGACACCAAATAGTGCAATATTGTCAACTACAACAGATGTAATCAGTGTTGAAAGCTCTATAAAGTTTGCACTCACGTGTACAACGTGATAATAGGGCGTTGTGATAGAAGTTACCAACTTTAATTTCCAGATAGGTACTCCGGATCAACACCAGTAATGTTCCATAGGAAAGGAAGGAAAATCCACATACAAAGGAGAAAAAGAAAAATAGTATAATATTGCTTTTAATATTAAAAACAGAAAGTATTCCTCTTACATAAGTGTCTTTGTGGTGAGCATTCAGACCACCCTGGGTCATATGGACAGACAATTTTCTTCACAACAACAGCATCTGCTCCGCGGCCGTCACAGCATACACTGGGCCGATTAGTGTAGTCCACTCTGAATGTCACCAGCAAAGTGCCACTCTGTAGTCCAAGACTCACACAACGCACGTTTCTACTTAATAGTCTTCCTCAGGGGCTAATCTAACATCCTGCACTCTTTCCCTTCCTTAGATAACCCACCGCATTAAATTTTAAATTGGAGCGTCACGTGTGACGTCATCACGTGATGCGTCACATAACGCGTCATCACGCATATTTGCATATTCTAGTGCTCAAAACTTTCAAAGTATTGGCAATCAAAACTGTTACACAGCTATCCTATGGGCATGTTACATCACATATGTACTTTGCATCGCAGACCTTACAGCAGTAATCTCTTCAGCACTGTCAGTCCTGTCTCCTCACCAGCTTTCCTGCATGTGTGTACAGCCTGGGGTTTTAACACCTTGATTATGCAGCTGGGGTCAGACTAATTAAGCAACCCTTCTCAACTTAACCTCGTCACTGCTGCACTGCAAGCCTAAACATAGGTTTTCCAGGCATATGGCTGGTGACGTTCATTCACCCTGTCACACCTCCTCAAAGAAACAAATAAAGTTAGTTTGACATGATCTCTCCTTCATAAATCCATGCTGACAATTACTAATAATTTTGTTTTCCATTAGGTATTCCTGAATATTATCCCGTATTAAACCTTCAAGTAGTTTCCCCACTATTCCCCACAGCAGTTGTTGGGCCCCCGGTTCTTCCCCGCAGGTGTCCCCCGTGAGTCCGCAGCCTTGTACCCGTGGGCCCTCATGTGGTCTTCAGGGGTCCCCGCAGACCTAAGGAACCAACCCTGTATGTAAAAATAAATAAACCTGTCATATAAATTTAAATACATATCCCCCCTCCCCAACACATACAGTAATGTGCAAAATAACTATTATCCAGATATGGATAATAGATTATTTGCCCATTATTAAACACAAAACAGTATCAATAAAGTAAATAAATAGAGTTCTACTTACCCCCTGGCAATGTAATGGCGTCCGGTCATCAAACGGCTTCCGTTGGAAAAAAAATACATTGCAAATACTTTCAAATGCCAGTTAACCCCTTAATCACCTTAGCGGTTAATAACCACGAAAGTAATTAAGGGGTTAACCCACCCTGCACCCATTCATTTGTACAGTGGGTATTATATATATATATATATATATATATAGTGACAAACAGCTTACTCCGGGGCTCCGCTGCTTGTCCGGGACGGTTAGAACACGGTCTTTTGGGGTAGGTTAAATGAGGAGGCGTCACGTACTGTTCCTTTAAACAGGCTGTGCCTGGTTTATTCAGTCCCAGGCACTGAGACTGCCACAGTGCATACAACAAAACACATCAAAACAAAAGCTGCTCACCTGAGCGATAACTTAACTTAGATTTCCCTAACTCAGGGTGGAAGTGGCTTTTCCACTTCCCAACAACAAAACAAGGTACTTTTGCAGAGTTAGCCAAATGAATAGAACAATTGAACCTGTGTGGGGAAGGGGCTTCTCCCCACTGTGTTCAGCAGCCTTCCAGGCTCTGGAGAAGAGACAAGAGCAAACAGGAAATCAGTCTTACATACCTGATTTCTAATTAGCATGACAGGTGACAGAAATCCCTCAGTTCCAGCGCTTGCCCAAAACTGTGGGATGGAGTGCATGTATTATAAGGCTGCACTCCCAGGCCAGACAGGATAGAAACTGTTCAGTATCCTGGGAGCCCTATATATGGAATTTATTACCATCCCCTGGTTTCTGTCACAATATATATATATATATATATATAAAACCAATATACAAATTACCCAAATATGCAGAAATAAAAACATGAAATCTGAATCTCAAAAACAGCACATTGCATGTGAAAATTAAACCAGCTCACTGCATCTGAAAATAATATCAGGACATTGCAAAATAAATTATCTCATATCTTCCAACAAAACAGCACCTAGACAAATAAATATATACCAAATGGCATTCAAACAATTGCATTTTAATAAGCAAGTGATGCAATTAATCTGTGCATCATTTAACACTATGCCAAATCAAAGGTCAAAATAAAATAAACAATTACCAACAATATACAATGCCATCCAAACAATCAAATAAAAAGTAAGCAAGTAAACATTAAAAAAATTACCATCAAATCAATTACAATCCAATCAAAATCAATTACACAATTCCGTATTCAATTCCTAAAACCAAACCATTGTGAAAAAATGTAAACTTCAAACTAACCACCATCTTACAAAATCTAACTACCAAAAATAAGCCAATATTAAAAAGCAAGCCCCTGAAATAAAAGATTGCAAAGACCCTGAAAAATTAAATGTAACTAAATAAAAATAACATTACACACAACAATTTCTAAATAAAGATGCAAAATACATTTTAAAAACATGAAAAGAACTTAGAGAAACATTTGCAAAACAATCATGTAGTATGCCTGTGTGTATGTATCTCCATAGGGATATACATAAATACAGGGGAATTAAATGGACATTAAAAAAAAATCGCTTACTGCATGGAGCCCTAAGTCCCAGTCAACCTAAAGACTTTGTTTTCTGTTCTATTTCACCTAAGAAAGTCTAGTTTTCACCCCAGACCCCCAGTAAGTGTGTGTTCTCCTGTATTTTGTAATTCACTGTGTGTACGTCTGTTTCTACGGAATAAATGACTATTTGTTTTACTATTTTGTTTTGCTCAGTGAATGATCCCAGTATACAGGTGTATATACCTGGTCTCCCGTGACAGTAATAGATACCCATACTTTAACAATGGGAACGTGGAGTCGAAAACTTGCTCCCTAAAACATGGTCCCTAGAACTTGGACTCTGTAATTGGGGTTTAAAACAGGCTCCTGCACTGTGTTTTAAAACCCAATTGCATTGCTTGCTGGCGGGGCACAGATTTTCCATAGACTTACATTACACTTCCATAACACACGGCGTCTTAATGTACAGACGCGTACCCGCAAATCCTATATTATTTGCGGGTAAAATATCAGTAGTACGGGTATCTCCGGTCAGCAACAATTTACACAGATTTTAATTCTATTTGCCCCCAAACTTCCACCCTTAAACATCTGTTCCCAAAGTCACGATCCTGCAGCTATTTCCTTTGGGGGACCCTAATCACACATGGCATTCCTAGCTTATAAGCCTACAGGAGACATTTCAATAGGACCATATGTAGAAGGAAACACATTACATTACTGGACCCAAGAGCTGACACTCAGCTCCTTACACACGTTTTTTAGGGGCAGCCAGTCAGGCTTCACCTTTATTATGAAGGCCGGCTACCCCTGCCGTCACAGTGGGACGGATCAAACCCCCCTATTTAATATGGTGAGAAGTGGAATCGGGTGAGTGGAAGCTACTGCACTGTGTGCTCTGCATTACCCACTTCTCTCCATTTCCGTATGGAGCAGAACTGCTGTACCTGACCGAGTATCAGGAGTATTTATCAAAGTCTCTATAATGCCAAACGGGAGCACCAGATTTATTGTATTTCTTTATTTATATAGCGCCATTAATGTACATAGCGCTTCACAGTAGTAATACATGTGGTAATCAAACAGAGCATGGGAATAAGTGCTTGAGACATAAAAGTAACATTAAGGAAGAGGAGTCCCTGCCCCGAGGAGCTTACAGTCTAATTGGTAGGTAGGGAGAACGTACAGAGACAGTAGGAGGGAGTTCTGGTAAGTGCGTCTGCAGGGGGCCAAGCTTAATGTATCATGTGTTCAGAATATCCACAGTGTTATTCATATGCTTCTTTACCAAGTGTGTCTTAAGGTGGGTCTTAAAGGTGGATAGAGAGGGTACTAGTCGGGTACACAGGGGAAGGGCATTCCAGAGATGTGGGGCAGTCGGTGAAAAGGGTTTAAGGCGGGAGAGGGCTTTAGATACAAAGGGGGTAGAAAGAAGACATCCTTGAGAAGAACGCAAGAGTCTGGATGGTGCATAACGAGAAATTAGGGCTGAGATGTAAGGAGGAGCAGAAGACTGTAAAGCTTTAAAAGTGAGGAGAAGAATGGAGTGTGAGATGCGGGATTTGATCGGAAGCCAAGAGGGATTTCATGAGGGGAGATGCTGAGACAGATCTAGGAAAGAGTACAGTGATTCTGGTAGCAGCGTTTTGGATAGATTGTAGGGGAGACAGGTGAGAGGCAGGAAGGCCGGACAGCAGGAGGTTACAGTAATCAAGACGGGAGAGAGTGAGGGCCTGAGTCAGAGTTTTAGCAGTCGAGCAACAGAGGAAAGGGTGTATCTTTGTTATATTGCGGAGGAAAAAGCGACAGGTTTTAGAAATGTTTTGAATGTGAGGGGCGAATGTGAGAGAGGAGTCGAGTGTGACCCCTAGGCAGCGTGCTTGGGCTACTGGGTGAATGATCGTAGTTCCAACAGTAATGTGGAAGGAGGTAGTAGGGCCAGGTTTGGAAGGAAGTATGAGGAGCTCTGTTTTAGCCATGTTGAGTTTAAGGCGACGGAGGGCCATCCAGGATGATATAGCAGAGAGACATTCAGAAACTTTGGTTTGTACATCAGGTGGAAGGTCGGGTGTTGAAAAGTATATTTGTGTGTCGTCAGCAAAGAGGTGATAATTAAACCCAAAAGATGTTATTAGGTCCCCTAGAGAGAGTGTGTACAGAGAAAAGAGAAGAGGTCCCAGGACAGAGCCCTGGGGTACCCCCACAGAGAGATCAATAGAGGTGTTAGCAGAAGAGACACTGAAAGTACGGTGGGAGAGGTAGGATGAGATCCAGGATAGAGCTTTGTTCCGAATACCAAGAGTATAGAGAATGTGAAGGAGAAGAGGGTGGTCCACGGTGTCAAATGCTGCAGAGAGGTCGAGTAATATGAGCAGAGTGTAATGACCTCTGTCTTTGGCAGCATGGAGGTTGTCAGTTATTTTAGCGAGGGCTGTTTCCGTGGAGTGAGCAGTGCGGAAGCCAGATTGTAGAGGGTCTAGGAGAGAATAGGTGTTGAGAAAATGGAACAAGCGAGAGAATACAAGACGTTCAAGGAGTTTAGAGGCAAAAGGCAGGAGGGAGACAGGTCGATAGTTAGAAAGACAGGTAGGGTCAAGCTTGCTGTTTTTGCGTAATGGTATCTAGGGTTAGAAGGGCGAGGGCGGCAGAGAGAAAGCGGGTCATGTAGCTCAAGAGAGGAGGACAAGGCAGAGTTGTAGTTCCTGACCAGGTTGTCAGGGTCTCTAGCACAGCTGAGAGAGGAGAGGGAGGAACGTAAAGTGGACTCAAAGTCAGGTAAGTGAATAGGGCGCAGGTTTCTGCAGAAACGGGGGGTAGATGGAGGGGGAGAAGCGAGATAGAGAGAATGAGATGAGGTCATGGTCAGAGAAAGAAAAAGGGGAAATGGAGAAATCGGAGAGAGGAGTTTTTAGTGAAAACCAGGTCTAAGTAGTGGCCATCCTTGTGGGTGCTGGCTGCAGTCCACTGTTGAAGGCCAAAAGAAGAGGTTAGAGAAAAGCGGGAAGCCCAAGGGAGAGAGGGGTCATCAATGTGGCAATTGAAGTCCCCCAAGAGAAGAACAGGGGAGTCTGAGGAGAGAAAGAGAGCCAGGATTCAAAGTGAGAGAGAAAGGCTGAAGGGGGATGAGTAGAGGTAGGTGGGCGATAGATGACCGCCACATGCTTTTTTTGTTCACACTATAGAACTGTACTGTTTGTTACTATGTTGCACTAAGAGGGCGTTGCTATTCGATTAGCTCTTGATCTGACTCTACTGTGGTTTTGTATATTAGATGGTTGTGTTATAACATAATCCTGAACCATTAAGTGTTTGAAATTAGTTTCTGTTTGAGGATGGACCAGATGTGCGTTTTGGTGTCCCTGTCTTCTCTGACTCTTTTTGGGGTTGTTTTGTGTTAATAATCTTAGGTTTAAAGCTTATACAAAATGCTTTATATTTTTCCAAGAAAAAAAGATTCTACTAATTACGTTTCTTCTCTTTCGTACAGACACAGCTGGTATCCAACACACATAACTCAAGGAACGTTATATCTCAGCACCTTCAGAGCAGCACTGCCCACTACCTGCATGGACAGAGGAGCACTGCCCACTACCTGCATGGCTAGAGGAGCACTGCTCACTACCTGCATGGCTAGAGGAGCACTGCCCACTACCTGCATGGATAGAGGAGCACTGCCCACTACCTGCATGGACAGAGGAGCACTGCCCACGACCAGCATGGATCCGCACTTTGTTAAGTGTAGTATTGTATATATTTTTTTATGGTTCTGAAATTACAGTGTCAGGGTATCTGTTATTTGCAGTTATTGGGGAGTTGTAAAATATGGCAGAATTATTTTACAGTATGTTAATCATATATGGCACATAATTGGTTTAAATATCTAATATAAGTGTTTTTGTTTGCTGTTAAATCCCCTTGACCAGAGCCTTAGGGGTTTATAAGACTGATGGTTATCTAGATATATGGATCATGCTGGTTACTGTAGGGGGTGGTGGTGGGATCGGTTTAGATTATGGCTGTCCTGTAGCAGCTATAATAAACGTTAAAGTTTTTAAATGACCCTATAAAGGCATTCTTGTAGGGAAGTTACGTGCCAGATATTCAGTGTGGATTATAGTGGCTAAATCTGCATACTGATCTGCATGCACTTTGTTTGCAAGATAACAAATAGATATTTGTAATGTTGGTTGGAATTTATGTACTTATTACACAATAATATAAATAACATGGATGGTCTATGTATAATCCTGATATGTTGCTCATGCAACATAAAAAATAGAAGTTTGACGTCATATTTCCTAACTATTGAAGTTGAGAGTATATTAAGTAGGATCCACACAGGGTCAGATCATGTGTCCATATGTAGGATCTAGTGGTCATGAAAGGCACCAAATGTTTGCAAGTCCCTCAAATCAATACAATGTTGTGTATGATTGTATTAACGCAATTGTAGTAATAATAGTCTGTGTCGGAATAAGCCCCAAGCAGGATGGTGTTTGATATGGTGCTTATATTTTAACAAATAATCTTATTCAGCGTTTTCAACTTCTTTGGGGAAGACGATTTATATTGAGTGGCTTCTGAGTTTAGGACTTCTATTAATCTTTTTAAAGCTCATGAATTGTGTTAATTGCGCAGATTTTAGAGAATTACATAGGAATTGGGACGTTGATCGGTTTAGATAGTTAAGATAACAGCATCCGCATACAGAGCGGCCTTTTCATTTATCTCGTGCTCTCCATGCTGAGAGTTCAGTCCTTATGACAGGGGCATTACATCTATGTTCTGGCGTCTGCCAAGGGCTCTATAAGAGTGCTGAACATGCAGCGGCTGAGAGTGGGCATCCCGTGTCTCTTCCACTGTTTATGTGTGAATTGCTCAGAGGAATCCCTGGGCCTTCACTTGCGCGTTATGGTGCCCTCATTACAGACGCCATGATGGCCGCAGATTTTGGAGCGGGCCCCTAAAGCCAACGATCAAACCCTCCCCAGCGTTTCCGTTAATAAGCGGCCAGTCTGTTCTGTCAAGGCTTTCTCCGCGGCCAGACTCAAAATCTGATTGATCTCACTTTAATTTACAAATGGGCAACCTGGCCGCTAATCAAATATTAGTGTGTATATGCTTATCACGGGACTACAAAACCTTATATTAAAGCAAATTTTCCCAGTGTTAATGAAATTGGCGCTGAGGTTGGTGGGATTCTTAGATATGGAGCATAAAAGGGTGGCATCTCATTGGGATTGGAAGGGATACCACTGCGGTGGATAATGTTTATATCTCTCCTTCCAAGTATTTTTATGATCTTTTCACCTAGCTTATATACCATTGGTTCATTTCTGACATCCTTTCCCATTCATCGTCAGCATTGGATGTTGAATAGATAACATTCGAATAAGAGAAAACCCAAGGATTGGCTAAGGGTTATTTTTTTATTTTCCGATGAGACCCACTGTCCAGCAGGAGGCTCTTAGGGTCCCTATGTGTGTTTCGCTTACTCAAAAGCGGCCTATGGCCCACCAAAATTCTTCAATTTGCACCAGACCCAATCCTTAGAGTGGTTTTTTGAGATGTTGTGAGAAGAAGTGTTGTGCATCAACACTTGATTTTCTCAGAGTGCCTGAAGCTGATCTGGCTTCCAACAGGGATAGGTCGCGTGAGATCGGCTCAACCGCTACAGACCTTATTTGCACTATTCTATTCGAGTTGTGGGTGAGCCCTAAATTCTATGTTGTAATTAAAGCCACAAAGGCACTCACCATCGAAGCCCAATCGATCGTACACCCAGATTTCGCTCGTACCGGGCCTCAGTAATAGTATATAAACATGAAGTTTGGATACGAAGCGGGACTACTTCCGACTTAATATTCTGGGAGGGCAGTGAGTATCATATACCAATTCAGATTGAGCAATAGTTAAATTCCAGACAAGAATATCCCAATACTAGATATTTTTTTTATGTGGTACCTTCCAGAATAGGCGGTTATACTCACAAAACCCCAATAGACCAAAAACGCTTTACTAATTTGAGTGAGATCTGTTGTTGTCCAGAGTACACTGCTACAATGTTGGGGACTCGACATGTATGATGTACAAGGGATTTAGTGGTTATGTCCTAAGACACGACAAGCGTAGGATACGGTTTCCGGTTTGCACTACATTCGTCTATGGGGAGGGAGACCGACTCTTGTGGGTAACAGTAAGAGGACGGAGATAGTAGGGAGTCAGATCACACACAGAGAGGGACTAAAAGCCCCATCTGTACCACACTAAAGCGAGACACGATTCTGATAAGGTCTCCTGATGCGTGGTACTACATCTCCCACACTAGAACTAGTGATAAATTTGTTAAGGTGCTAGCGGCCTCCCGCTCGCCTCCAAAAAGGGGAATCGTGCGTAATGACGGTACCCATTGCATCCTTTGCTGTGTTCTACACCAAAATGTTTTGGGGTTTCTTTTCCCGATTTGGGAACAGATTAAGATTTGGTTGACATGCCAGAGTACCTCGGTTTGTGGGCGTGTGGTGGGAATCCCCCTGGGCCGCCGTGGTTTGTTCTCTGCTGGCAGACGGAATTCCATGGTGCCAAATGCGACGCATAAATTAAATCGCGCATTTTTGGCAATAGCCACTAGATTCGAGGTATTGCAGCATTATGGAAGCTGCCAGTTATATATCCCAGCTATCCCCAAGATTAGAAATCGATTTGGCAACGTTTGTCCGGATTTGGGAACAGTTAACGAGTTTGGTTATGACATCCCGGCACAAACTTTATAAGTGTTTCTGGTACCACATGGGCTGGCACGACAGACATCCCTGGGGGTGTGATGTCGCCGCCATCCTGCTATAATAGTTCTGGACGGGCGTCTCCTCTAGAGGTCAGAGACCAGACGACAAATAGTGACGAACAGGTAGGTGACAGCCCCCTGGGTAGTAACCCAATGCGCCAATTCTATAGAGTTAATGCGACAAACTAGAGATTGAGGCAATAGGACAAAAAGAGATATATCCTCCCCCTCCGCCCCCCCTCCCCTGTCCGTTGTCTGGTTTGTCTTGTTTGTCCTATATGTACTGTCCCTGTTTCATACTGGAGAAGTTATGATAACCGCATGTTTGCGATAAAAATATTATTGGGGAGTTGTAATACAATGGGATGTGATATAGTGTCAGAATTTGTGACCCCAATAAAGAAAATTTGAAGTGGAAAAAAAAAAAAAACTTTTATTAGTATGTCAACAATAAATAAAAGGGGTAATTCCCATAACCCACGGGCAGTGACAATTGCGGTTTGATGATATACAATATGTAATCCGCTAGCTGTATATGTGTGTAGCGAAAATAGGGTTAATCAGCGCATGAATAAAGGCAATAAGCTCGGCTGGTTAACCCTAATTCGCATTTCGGAATGAAGGGGTTAATTTTATGTGCATTACCCATGTATTATTTTTTCTCTATGCGTTGCTGTCCCCATTTTGCAGGAGTGCAAGTGCCTGCAATGCTGTATGTGATTTTATGCTTGCATTACCGTTTTTTAGGCACAAGATGGGGCTGAGAGAGCCGAGCCTCCAGTTACTTGGTGACGCGTGGCGCGGTCTCTTTGATCCATTGGGAAGCATAGGTATCCATTACTGATGCTTGAACTCATAACCGTGAGGTCAATTGAATCAAACGGTTGCGGTTTCAAACTCAAGTGGTTACCAGATACAATGTATCCAGTCCCGGTTAGAAGCGTAACTTGAAAGGCAGCAGGCAATTGGCGTAGGAACCCGACTAACTGCAAGTCAATTGGCGTAGGAACCCGACTAACTGCAAGTCAATTGGCGCGGGAATCCCATAGCCTAACATTGCCGCCTCCAAGAGAAGCATATTTTTAATAAAGTGTATTTTGGGCTGCAATTTTAAAAGGACAGGCAGGATACATTTTTTCTACTTGCCTTTGTAATGCAGCCAGTGACCAAATGTTTTTACACATATGAGCTGGGGACACTTTCTTCTCAAACTTCAGAGACCCCCTGTTGAGGCCGTGCCTATGGGTCTGGGGAAGTTTGAAGTTGAAAGCCCTTAGAGCAACAAAGTGTGAATTAGCTGGGATGTTTGTTGAATGGGATATCCTGGGCTAGTTCACACTTTGAGGGCAACTCCTAGCCTGGGAGACGCCAGGTAAAAAGGGGAGAACACATATGGTAAGCAGCCAGAGTGTCAGGTGACACAGGCGCTGTAACAGTCGGAAATCCCTGTAGTGTCCACTCTGCAAACTGTGGGCAAAAAGGGGATTGGTGGGTTAAAAGGTTCCCACGAAGGGGACTGGGCAGGTACGTTGGAGATATGGTATCAGACCCTATATACATGCTCCCCAAGCTATCCCCGGTGTGTTTCTTTCTTTCTTTCTTTCTGTATGATGTGACGAATTCCAACTAGCTTCTACAATTGGATAAGAGCAGCATCGATTCCAGAACGCAATGAGTTAATTACAATGGAACCAAGGACATAACTCTGCTTCAGGAATTCATAGTGCTGCGGGTTGTCTAACGAACCCCAACGGACCAGAGAGAACTTTGCATCATTCCAGGAAATATTGGGTTGGCAATTTGTGCCCTTGCAACAGGACTGCATTTTAAATGACAATATTCCGGTGCTTTGTTTCCTTGCTGGACATTTTATCCCATTCTCTCCCTCAGTAAGTGTTTTGTCAAGTATATTCTAAGGTTGTCGTGTGTTTGTCTATTAAGGAAATAAATGTCAGTTTATTTTGCTCAACTTGTATGCTCAATCGAGAGCCCCAAAATATAAAATTGTTAATAGTTAATTGTTAATCGTGACAATGAGAACGCGGGCAGTTTATATGATGCTATAGGGTAGCCATATGTAACAGTTTGTATAGGGACAAGCGGTTGCTTTGTCTTAATTGGGTGAGGTTTAGTTCCCCTGCTTGAGGGCAGTAGTATAACAATGTATCTGAAAAGAGTCTTCGTTCACTAGTCTCTGATTCATTTATTGGGGACCGTGATGTTACACTGTATCCGATAATATAGCTGGCTACAGTGTGCTTGACAGGATTGTCAAAAACAGACTGTGGAGGCCTCCCCAGTGTGTTCTTATTGGGTTGCTTAATGCAGGGGAGCCCAATCTTTTTTTTCCCCCTGCTTGCCTTGTTTCTAACATCCTTGCATTGATGTCACGTTGCCACGGCAACGCAACGTCACAAGACCCCGCGGCGTCATTTTAAGCCGCGTTGCCATGTCGACGCGTCACCAGGAGCACTTGGAACCAAGCTAAGTAGAAGTTTACAGAGACCTTGCAGATCCCCCGGCATTACTTTAAATGCCTTCTGGAAGCGTGCGGGGCCTCTGCAAAACCTGCGGCCCGCAGCAAATCGGGGGGCGCGCCCCCCACTTTGCGCACCGCTGGCTTAATGTATGGGCGAACTGTATAGATATAGCTAATTGTGGAGTATGTAGAAGATAGATGGTCACCAGAGCCCAGGAGGAGGTAGTGGATGTGTTGCACCTCTGTCCCTAATGGTGAATTATAGTCTATTACTCCACTAAGCCTAGTTTTACAACATGGCATAGCAGTACTAAATGATGTTGGTGTGCTCGTTCCACTCGAGCATTGGTGATTGAAATAGTTGCTCAATGACTCAGTGTATAGATATGAGTCCTGGTTACTGAAATGATCTTGTAGCCATAGTATAGTGTTGCGTAACTGCTGTGGAGTAAGGGTAGGGGCTTAAAGCTGCATAGCTCCTCTGTAAGGACTGAATGAACCGTGGTGGTAAACGTTACGTATGCTGCTGTAAGCGTAATTCTGTGGCTATTACCGAATAGGCAGCTAGGGAAGCGTACTTATAACATATGAGTATCAATGGTACCGTGGTACGCACGGTATTCCACTGTGCTTATCGTGATGTGAGTAATGCATATATGGAGGCAACAGTGGTGCGAGGGTCACAACTATAGGGTCACCTCGATAGGGGACAACTCCCAGTAGTGTTGTCAACCACTTAGAAAGCTCTATACTACAGGTAGCCGTTGAGGGTCGTGGGATTACCGTGGACCTCCCAGTTGCGGGTTTTGTATTTGAACGGTATGTAGGGGTGACGTTACCCTAATTAGTATTGTGGCTGCTGCAAGGTAGCATTGAAAGCTGGTTGGAGATAGCAGCTGCAGGAAAACTCTATGATATATCAGAATACCGAGGTGATAACTGTTTCACAAATTTTTATGAGTGCATCCGACCATGTTGGTGTTAGGATGTGCTCACCACAAACGAGACGGGACCACGGTGCTGAGGTGGGAAGGTAGGAACACCACCCACAGCCACGAGGACACGTCTTGAAAGTAGATTGGTCGGGGATTCCGGATCGGGGCAGGAGAGGTACGGTTGGTAGAGAGTGCCGTTTGCCAAATCCAGGGTTAGAGAGAGAGACGTTGTCGTTTACCGTAAGCCAGGGTCGGGATGCCAGAGATGCGGAGAGTCGAATTGCCGTGTGCCGAGTTCGGGATGCCAGAGGTACAGGAAGACGTAGCGGAAGCCGGTTTGATACACGAGGAGATCTGTAAAAATAGAACTAGGGAGGCAGAGAATGGTAAGGACAACTGGTACTATGCTCAACCAAAGAACCAGTGATTTTGGCAGGTATATAAAGGAGTGAGGATCCAATAGGATTGCAGCCATAAAGGGGTGTGTAGAAGGAGCCAGCTGTAGCAGGGATAGGTATGGTCCCTTATGAGTCCCACGGAGATGAGGCATAAAGGGCAAGCAATCTGGCTGCATTCAATACAGCAACAGTCTTGGGACCTGTAACCTTTAAGAGGCGGTTGCGCCTCCGTTGGCCGCGCCTCTGTGTAAGCAGCGCCTGCGGCTGCGTGCGCACCCCACGCCCTGAATCCGAGGGCAGAAGAGAGAAATGAACGTGTGCGCGCGCGCGGACAGTGCAGGGCTCGCGCGCCTCCTCTCCGGCGTCCCCCGCGAGTCGGATGATGTCAGGCGAGGCAGCAGGTAAGTGGAGGCAACGCCGTGACGGCGTGTCTCCATAATCCTTACAGTTTGTGACCCCTTGCATTTTGAGCAAGATGGACAAGAACAAAGAAAAAATACCGGAGTAGCAACTGACGACAGAATCCAAAACAAACGGCACTCAGGTAATCAAGGTAAAAAGGCTTTATTGGTCAAAACGGCAATCTCCAAGAACACCTCCAGCAAGATGGAGCCTATTTTTCACTCGACTTCAAATTCTATGTTTATTGTTGGATTCTTGATGTTGATTTGTTTTTGGTCTTCTTTTTAAGCATCTTCTTTCCATTTTGCATTCCGATGTAAAATTTGCAGGCGCCAACCAATCTGTGATTACTCCTTGTTGTCAAAACTGTTTAAGAACTGGCAGTCTTCAATCGTGTTTATTCCTATTTGGGATAATCGTCCATTTCATTATGATTCCATTTGGGTAATAAATTCAGGATGTGAAGTTTTCATATTCTACAAGTCTGTCCACACTAATGACATTGAGTGACAATTTCCTTCTTGTTACGTTGGTTTTATACATGGTAAGAAGTCTTCCACGTCACTGTATGTTGACTTAATGTTGGAGCATACACTTGGATTATTGAAGCCTGTATCTCTTTGTCACTGAATGACAATTCTGTCTACCCTTCCGATGAGCTTTCATTCAGTACTCTATGTTGTTCTCTCCAGCTCTGGTTAACAATGAAGTCTCTGCACCGATTCTTTTCAGTTTCTTGTACCCCTTCGTATATACAGTGTGTACACTTTTTTATTCAATGAGGCTTTCATCTTTCTACTTGCTTCATAATGCCAACAATATCCCGTTTCATCTTATCAAGTTTCGCCTTCCAGTTCTTGCAATTCGCTTCATTAGAGAGTCCGCATTTTTATAGATAACCAGATTAGGTTAAATGACTGCTTTTATTTACCTTCTCCTCCGTGCCTGTCTTCCGAAGGAATAGCGGCATTTCTTTTTAGTGTGTTTTCTATTGCGATTGAGACCTTACTTGCCATGCCACTTCATTTACTTGTACTTGCAGGCAGTATTTTTCCCACTTTCTTAGATTATGTTGGCCACCCTTCTTGCCACTTTCAGCAGTGAGAAGATAGGGGAAGTATATAAATATATTATATCATGCCTTTATTTTTGTAATACAAAATACATTGAGAAAAGGTCTCTCTTCTTTTGATTTTAGTGATTACTAGCTGATATACCCGGCGTTGCCCGGATGAATGGTCCCGCTCCCCCTCTCTGTCCCACTCACCCCCTATCTCTGCTCCCCATTGCCCCTCTCTCTGTGGGTGGTGAGTTAGTGACTGGGTGGGTGAGTTAGTGGACTGGGTCGGGTGAGTTAGTCAGTTAGTGAGTGGGCGGTGAGTGAGCGGGCGGGTGAGTTAGTGAGGGCGGGTAAGTGAGTTGTAGAGCGGGGTCTCTCAGCTAGTGACTAGGTGGCTGATTAGTGGGTGGGTGAGTTATGAGTGGGTGAGTTAGTGAGTGGGTGGGTTGAGTGGTTTGGTGAGTGAGTGACTGGTGAGTGAGTTAGTGGTGGTGGTGTGAGTTAGTGACTGGTGGAGTGAGTGGAGTGTTAGTGACTGGGTAGTGAGTTAGTGACTGGGTGGGTGAGTGCAGTTAGTGACTGGGTGGGCTGGTGAGTGAGTTAGTGGACTGGTGGGTGATGAGTGAGTTAGTGACTGGGGTGGGTGAGTGAGTTAGTGACTGATGGTGGGGGGGGTGATGTTAGTGACTGGGTGGGTGGGTGAGTTAGTGTGGTTTGGGTTGAGTTAGTGACTGGGTGGGTGGTTGAGTGAGTTAGTGACTGGGTGGGTGGTGGGTGAGTTAGTGACTGGGTGGGTGAGTGAGTGACTGGGTGGGTGGGTATATGACTAGTGGGTGGGTGCACTGAGTGAGGTGGTGGGGAGTGAATGACTGGGTGTGGGTGATGTGAGTGAATGACTGGTGGGTGAGTGTGACTGGTGGGTGAGTGAGTTAGTGACTGGTGGGTGAGTGAGTTAGTGACTGGGTGGGTGAGTGGTAGTTGAGTGGACTGGGTGTCGGTGGAAGTGAGTTAGTGACTGGGTGGGTGAGTGGTTTGTGACTGGGGGAGTGAGTTTGACTGGGGTAGTGAGTTAGTGACTGGGTGGGTGGGTGAGTTAGTGACTGGGTGGGTTAGTGACTGGGTGGGTGGGTGAGTTAGTGACTGGGTGGGGGTGGTGAGTTAGTGACTGGGTGGGTGAGTTAGTGTCTGGATGGGTGGGTGAGTGAGTGAGTGGGTGGATGAGTGAGTTAGTGACTGGGTGGGGTGGGTTGGTGAGTGAGGTAGTGACTGGGTGTGTGAGTGAGTTAGTGACTGGGTGGGTGGGGGAGTGAGTTAGTGACTTGGATTTGAGTTAGTGACTGGGTGGGTGAGTTAGTGACTGGTGTGGGTTGTGGTACTTTGTTTCGGTTATCCGTTGTATTTAGCTGGTGTGTGAGTTAGTGACTGGGGTGGGTGAGTTAGTGACTGTGGTGGGTGAGTTGTGACTGGGTGAGTGGGTGAGTTTAGTGACTGGTAGTGAGTTATGACTGGGTGAGGTTTGGTGAAGTTAGTGACTGGGTGCGTGGGTGAGTTATGACTGGTTGATTGAGGTGAAGTGTAGTGACTGGGGTGAGTTATTGACTGGTGTGGTGTTGGGTGATGTTAGTACTGGGGTGGGTGAGTGAGTTAGTGACTGGGGGTGGTTAGTAGTGGAGTTTATGTGACTGGGTGTGGGTGAGTGAGTTATGTGACTGGGGGGTGGTTGACGTTTGTGACTGGGTTGTGGTGAGTTAGTGACTTGGGTTTGTATTAGTTTAGTTTAGTATACGTTGGTTTTGGTGATTTATCCGTTTTTTTCCCTTGACTATCTGGGTGAGTTAGTGACTGGGTGGAGTGGAGTTACAGTGACCCTGGGTAGTGGGTGAGTGTTTATGACTGGGTGAGTGGGTTGAGTTTAGTGACTGTATTGGGGGAGTTGTGAGTGTTAGTGGGTGAGTCTAGTTGTGACTGGGT